>JBBPMY010000099.1:0-33412 GCA_038090615.1 Phylloporus gajari | reverse complement strand
ATAATGGACCCTAGTCACAATACTCTCTCATGTGTTCATTTGGGATACAATTCCACCACAGGAAACATCAACAAAAGTAAAAAAGATAACATCTCCCTTATATTCAATAGAGAAGATTTTTTTGATAGTAATAAGGAAATTTGTTAATAATTGTAGTCCTAACATATGTTGTCACAAAATATATGACATCATTGTAAAATATTGTAATACTTACATAAGGTGTGTAGTCATCTTACATCATTCCAGGGTCCAATTTGTGTCATACAATCTTAAAGTCAAAAAACTGTCCCAATGAGGTGTCATTTTGTAATGGCTCTCATTTTATGAAATCACCACCAAATCTCTTGATTCTTGCATGGATAGAAAGCCATGAGTAAGCATTACATTTCATATACTCATATGTTAGGTCTGGGTTAGGGGGTATCAGTGTTAGGAGCCATTTAATGTAAAACATGCAAATATTGGGACAGTTTTTTGAGCCACTGTATCTAGAATTCAGTCTGAGATAACTGAGTTTGATCTATGGATTGTTGTAGGACAATCTATCTATCTATTGTTCTAGTATTAGAATAATGGATATATCAAAGGAACAATAGATAATACTTCCTATTGTTCAGATCATCAATAGGAATGTTTAGGATCAAAGGATCACTTAGGACGAGTAGAATCAAAGTGTCATGTCAATGTTGATCATTAATGATTGACATGTGTCACTTATTCCATACTAGGTATATTAGGAATGATGACTTGTATTGCTATTAGGATGATTCGCTAATAGTGTGACTGATATCATTAGGTTAATGTCATTAGGATATCACACTAATATATTAGCATGATGGACATCATTAGGATAGTTATCCTAATGACCTATTAGTGTGACAGACACTACTAGGTTAACACTAATCATTAGCATTATAGACAAATGATTAGTACTTATTACTAATGTTAATACACTAGTAATTTCAACATCATTTGGTATACCTTTCTGCAGGTTCATAATTAACATAGTTCAAGACCACAATCTGCTCCTCTTCCTGTGCAAAGTAATGTTTCATTGGCAGAGGGGTATCAGTTTTTGTTTCTTTTGATAAGTAGGTCGCCTGGGTGCCTTGATGGGCTAGGTAAAGGTTGAGAGATCAATCTTTCTTTTGATTGATTTTGATGGTTTGTTTCTTCCAGTCAATTTCAGGTTGGGTGGATTCAAACCAGGGCATTCTGAGAATTATGTTCTCCCTTCCACATTGCATTATGTGAAAAGTTACTTTTTGTGTCATTGTCCCAATCTGTAGGAAAAGGTTCACAATGTATTTGATGAGTCCTTGTTTATTTGGGGAGTGGTCTGCATTTTGGACATTTATGAGGTTCTGAAGGCGTTTGACTGGGAGTTTATGTTTCTTTACAAAATCCCAGTCAATACAAGAGATATCTGCCCCACTGTTGATCAGGGCAGATGTGTTGACAGTTTTCAAAGTGCTTCCTGCATCAATAACTCAGATGGGTAGGGTTAAAGCATGAGTATCTTTGCTGGCATTAAATACAGGAGCACATACAACAGGAGGGTCAGGTGTCAACTTGAGCCCTCCTTCTAACAATCCATAGAATTGTCCTGGAGAATGCAAGTGATAAAAGCAGCATCATCTTCTTCTTTCACCTCTTCAATCTTTGCTACTCCTTCTTCTTTTCCTACCACCTGTACCCTCTTCTCCTCTGTCTTCTTTGCCAGCCTGGGATGGTTTGGGCAGTCTCTGGCTAAGCCAGATTTTCCACGTTTGAAACAGAGGCCTTTCTTAATCCTTTCCTCTCATTCAGAGGGGGAGAGGGGTACAAAGTCAACATTCATTGTGTTTGGGTTACATATCTTTGGTGTATGAGTGTATTGAGAGGTGGTCGTCATTGTGGGATGATGGGCTCCAGTTCTGGAGACAATAGTATAAGATTGGTTCCAGTTATTGTGGAGGAGTTCAGCTTTTGCACACCATTCTTTGAGTGTTCCAGGAATGGTCTCAGATTGATAAATGCATCACATAAGGGCAGGCTGGAGCCCTTCCATGAAGAGCCGACAGAGGACTGTCTGATTGCTAAGTCCAGCCCATGTTGCCAGTGCTTTGAAAGAGGCAATGTAGCTGAGGACATCCTTCTTTTTCTATGCTAGTCCTTGGAGCTGGTAAAGTGCATCTCCCTTGACATCAGTGGTCTGAAATGTGTTGTCCAACAGATCACAAAAGTCTATCCAAGTCCTAAAGGACTGTTTCTTTATTCCTTCTTTGATGAACGAAAAGACCCATTCAGTAGCTATACTCTTCTTATAGTAGAACAGGGTAAGTGCAATTTTCTTCTCATCATCGTAGTAGAGTGGCTGTTGATCATAATATAAAGGAGAACCAAGTTCTTCCAAGCACAATACTTGATTTCAGTTCCATCAAAATCATCTAATTTAGCTAGAGAAAGCACCTTCCCTAGAGATGTCACAATTGTTGGTTGAAAGGTAGTCTGGGGAAGGACGTTAGTTGATGATGAGGAAGGTTGGGAGGAAGGAGCTATTCCAGTCATGGGGTTCATTCCAGAAGGTCCAGACATCAGCGAAGAAGGGGAGGGAGTTCATGATGGAGCAGTGAAAAGAGGATTTCAGATAAGAGATGGTCCTTTCTGGTGGGGGTTAGCCTATGGTGGATTCAGGTTTGGGTTCAACGAAATCTTGGTAGTCCTTGCAGAGGCAAGGGTTCAGAGAGTTAAGCTAGATCTTTTGTTATGCTTGTACTGGGTACAGTGACTTCCAAAATTGAGTCAATGTATTGAGATTTTGAAGTGTTTGTCATATAACTCAGGGGAAAGAACAAATAGAGCCAAAGTGTAAGTAGGTGGTGGAAAGCACATGCTCCTAGCCTCATGTGAAAAAAATATTGATGTAATTTAAATATGTATCCATGGAGATATAGTCAATTCAATTTAATGTGTCATTGACTCAATTGTATAACTATCTGTCACATCTGTAAAGCTCAACAACTGTCATATATAACTCTTGATGGAAGCATAACATGGTTGCCATAGTTACTATATCCTAGTAACCACCTCAATTGTCACTATTTAAACACTGGTTTCATCTCTCATGTCTTTCGGATTCACTATATATCCTATTTCCTAATCTAAAAAAGAGAACATCCTCTCTCTGGCCTCTAATGGTCATTCTAGTCATTCTATTGCCTCCAAACTAGGTGTCAGCCAGTCTACTATCTCTAGGATACTCAGGGATCTCCTGCCCAATAGACCTAGACCTCTTTCTGGCTGTCCCTCCAAGCTTTTAGCCACTTCACAGCATGCTATCATCACTCAAATCACTACAGGCAGGGCTGCTAATGCTGTCCAGGCTACCCACCACATAAATTCCATGATTCCTAGTCCTGTCTCCTCACAAACAGTAAGAAGAGTTCTTAAAAAACATTCATTTAAGGCTGTAACAAAGAAGAAAAAGCCATTTCTTACTGTAAGAAACAAGAAGTGTTTAGCCTTTGCCCTGAAGTATCAGGAATGGTCTATTGAGGACTGGAAGAGAGTTGTTTAGTCAGATGAGACCAAAATCAACAGGATAGGATTAGATGGAAGGGAATGGAAATGGAAATAGGCAGATGAGGGCCTTATTAACAGAGAGGTTCAGGGAATAGTGAAATTTGGAGGAGGAAATATCATGGTATGGGGGTGTATGGGTTGGGAAGGTGTTGGACACCTTACAGAGGTTGAGGGAAGGATGGATGCCAACCAATATGTGGACATTTTAGAGGACAACTTGCTTCCTAGCTTGGAGGAATCTAGAATTTTTTTAAAGGATGTTATCTTTCAACAGGACAATAACCCTAAACACACCCTCAAAAAAGCTAAAAAGTAGATGGAAGACAATGATATCAAAGTCCTGGATTGACCTCCACAATCTCCAGATCTCAATCCCATTGAAAATCTCTGGCATCATATCAAAAGGAGGCTTGCCAGGTATCTAAGACATGCTAAAGGAGTATGGAAGATTTGGGAAAGATTGGCAGAAGTATGGAACAATATAGATCTAGAGGTGTGTTAGAATTTGATTGAAAGCATGTTTAGGAGGATCCAAGCAATGGTCAAGGCTAAAGGAGGTCACACAAAGTACTAGAACTAGATGATTCTGTAGATGAGAAGAACAGAAGGAGAACACCTTGAGAACCATCAGCACAGGTAAACATAGTCTGCAGTAAGTATAGGATTCCACAGTAGAGGAATCCACAGTATCAGCAAATAATGAAGGCTATGGAGGATTGAAGTGATGACAAGGATGAGTAAGAGAGTCTAGGTCATCACAAAAAGAGACTGAGTCTGAGTTTATGTCAGAATGTATGACCAATAAAAGAAAAAGAATAACCCAATGATTACAAAGGGAAGAAAATGGAGTATGGCATGCTCACAGATCAAGGCAAGTTGTAACACTGACTGTCTAGAACCTTATTAACAAAAATTAAAGTGTAAGGAAGGTTGTCCACGCTCTCTGCATCTTTGTAAACAAATCCAGAGAACTGGTATCTGTAGTGTTAGGTATAATCCTGTATTCTTGTGTGACATTAGACTGATCATTTCCTAGGTTAAGATAAAATGACTTGGCAGGATTGATGTGTAGAACATGATAGACTTCATGGAGCATGGATGGGCTCATTGTAGCCAATGTGGCATATACTAGTATGTTGAATGGGACAAATGATCACAGCTTGTCTAATTCATCATATGCAGGTTGGAAGTCACTGCCCTACTGTGAAATGCAATGCGCCTCATCAATAACAATGCCAATCATACACTTATGATATGCTGGCATTGCTAGTAGTGAATTGAACTGATTATTCTTGAGTGCCATCTCAGGAGACATAAATATCACTTGATAATACATCACCTTCAATTCCTTCATAATATACCTGCCTTCAGTGTATATGTACAGTGAAACCATAGGTTCATACCTCATAGAATTTGTTATCAAATGTCTTATGATTAACAACTGTGACCTTTAGGCCTGTCTTTCAAAAGCGGTATGCCTATAGATTCCATGAGCAATGGTTGTAATAAGCTGAAGGCATGTACCTGATCCTCTTTGAGAGCATTTAAAGGTGATATTACTATGGTAATCTTGTCAGGATATAGAAACAAAGAGATTGTGAATGGAAGGGTCTTGTCAAAGTCTGTCTCTGCAAGAACAATGCAATCTATGCCAAGAATAATGGCTTCTGCACAGTCTAATTGCCATGGATATAGTTTATGGCCTGTTTGCACTTTGCAAGCTATAGAAAGAGTGTGTCAAGTGGTCTCGGAGCAGTATCTCAGTGTATTAGTTTGTTAGGAAGAAAGGTATGCATAGGAATTTTCATGGTATGGTGTGGGAGATATTAAAGGATGGATCATGGTCCATCAGGTATTAGATACTGCATGATATAACCATTTAGCAGCTTGTTAAAATAATAAAGGCACTTAGTAGATCCTATGCAAATTTACTTTTTAGGATTTGTTCTAAAACAAGACAGTAGTGTCATAATGTTATCCAAAATGGGTGAAATTCTGCCTATATTTGGATTTAAAGTGTGACATGCATGACTTAATCCTATAGTTCTCAGGTAAAAGTCTCTAGACATTCTATAGTGTGGAAGATTCCAAGACTGCTAAGCACTTTCCCAGAACAGCTCAAGATTAAACCCTAATAGACATACTCTGAAGACATATTGTACTTCATTTTAGTAAATAACCATTGGTATATAATCATTCAGCCCTATTCCTTCTACCTATTCCAAACATTCCATCTATTGGCTTACTCTTTCATGTTTGAAGGAGAGTGTTGGAGTTCATTATCTATTTATGGTAGTTATTATATAAGCTTAGAATTGACACTTTACAGTTTCTTTCCTACTGTAGGTTCTTTAGTGTTTACTGAGTTCTTACAGAGTATTTCAATAGGACAGACTTCCTCTGTTGGGTAGGCTCAATCTTTGGCTATCTTCATTCTGGTTCTTCTCTCAAGCCTTGCCTGGTTGTATAGACCTTTGGTAATGGGCTATTGTATATGTCTAACGTGTTAGTTCCTTTACTTGCCTGTCAACAACACCAGACTTCTCCCTTTCAAAAGAAAGATAGTGTTTGAATTTGGCATGGTGTCTAGTTGATGAAGCTTGCTTATTGTATATCTATACATGCATTGATTTCCATGAGTCACTGGAACAGTCTAGGCCAGTATGTAAACATATTTATCCTTATGTTTGATCATATCAGATGAGACTGTGTGTCATCCTGTCAATCTATAAACTGGTTCTAAACTAGAATAAAATAGTAGAACATGGTGTTCAAATAAGGTAGCTGATCTCTTGATTGATTTATGATAGCCAGAAGGAACCCAGATTATGGTGAGGCCCCTATAGTATATTAAAGGTGAGGAGGCTCAAGTCTGCTCAACTATGGACTGCCATAAATTTTATGTATCTTCTAGTGTGATGGTGCTCATCTGATGTTGTCTCTCTTTTTGTCTCTATTTCTAGGTCTCCATTTGCTAGGTCCCCACTGTGACCATGACAAGTCCACCTCCGGTGGCTTATCCACTCAATGTGGAGACAATGTGTAAGTTGCCCACAATTGAGTCATACCAACTGAACTCACTGCTAATCAGCTAGATCCTTGTCATAATTTGAGCACTACAAAAATGTTGCTTTGATAAAAGAAGGTGATTGGCACCATGCTTGTCAGTTGCTGTTACTGAACATAAATTTTGGTGTTGCCACAGAAGCAGACAATGGTATCCAAGCCTTCAGAGATTGTGAGTTCCAATCAATCAGAAGCTAGTGTTTTCAAGCTTCACTCTTTCAGAATTGGACTCATAAGTATCTCATCCCACCACTCTGTACTTACCCATCACCCATCATCTATCACATCATTAGTAATTCTCCCTAGCCATCTCTGATGCAATCAAGCTCAACTATTAGATGTATAGAGAAGGCATCAGAGACATCCATATTGTCATAGCTTCCCCAAGAACAAGGGTCAATGAGCTCAAGGTTGCAATCTTCTCTAACCACCCTAACTCTCTAGTACTATTGTCAATGAGAATCTATCAAGTACCTATAGAAAGGCCTACAGTAGGCAACAAAACCATTACAATGTCTAACCCAGATACAGTGTGCAAAGCACACTGCAAATATGAGTGAGAATTAAACCATGGGCATGAGGTCATGGAATAGCCTGCTCAATCACCAGACCTGAATCCAATAGAGCATCCATGGTTTCTTCTCAAAAGGAGGCTAGCAGGATATTCTGGTCCAGCAGAGAGTATAGAGCATCTTTGGAAGAGGATTGTGAAAGAGTGGTATGAGATTGAGGTAGAGGAATGTCAGAGGCTGATTGAGAGTATGCCTAGAAGGATATACTTCATACTAATTTGCAATACCCCTAATACCAGCAACAAAATTGTTACAATGTCATAGCCTAGTTAAAATATGAATATCTTGGCATCTATTGGTTCAAATGCCATGAACCTAGGGGACAACTTGTAGCTATGAGTGTCTATGTTATTCCATTTTACTATACCTTGATTGAATTCTCACTCATACTTGCAGTGTGCTTCACACACTGCATCTGGGTTAGACATTATAATGGATTTGTTGGCTACTGTATTCTCTTGGACTCAAAAGAAGATCTTTTATCTCTCTCAGCATTGATGCTGGATCCTGTGCTTTTGGACCCACAGATGCTTTCAAACACTTTTATGTCACCAAATCCAGATCAGATCCATCTCATCATTTCCCTTAACACATATAACTTCTGCTTCAACTTTCTACTCTGATGTTCAGATGATGGTTGTTTACCTTTGCAGAGATGCTGAGTGTTTATTGCTGGTTTTGAGGCAGTAATAACTACAGCAGCATTGCTGTTCACCCAGAATGCCACTAGTCAGTTGATAACCAAAAAATGGTTGTAAAACATACCTCTACTAGCATATAAATCTCTAGCTTAAGGCTATGGAAAGTCTATGACCTGAAAAACCTTGAAGAAGTCCTTGATGCTGTAGGGCAGGAGGAGCTGTTTAGAGGAGACCTTCCTTTGAAAAAAACCTTTGAAGATGACAGCTTTTGTGGTTCACCAAGTGTAGTTGTAGACTGGGTTGAATAAAATTAGTGAGGTCATCAAGTATATAATGGTGAATAGTACTAACTTATGTTTCTAGGAACATTCAGACTCTTACCATCAATACATCCTTCCATGATGAATTTACTTGATACCACCTTAGCAGATCCTATCCACACTACCTATGCTGCTTATATCTGCAACTCTCCAGCTGCAATGCCATCCACATCTGCTGACTCAGAAACCTTCAAGATATGACAAGAGAGAGTAAAATGTATCCCATGTGGCCATCCTCAGGAAGCTGATGAAATGATTCTGATGACTGTCAAAGCATTGAAGTCACAGCTATGAACCAATGCCTCATTATGGATTTTATGAATATTATATCAAAGTTACATGGAAATGAGTAGTCACAGATTAATGAGGTCACTAAATCTTTTGTGAATTGGGGGATCAGGCTCTCTCATGCTGGAGTCCCAGGAACAAGATATACAATGGATGGGGTAATTTCACTAAATAAGTATTACTACATTATTGCAGAGGTTAAGAATGAAGTTGGAAGTATTGAGGTAGATCTATACTTTGAGACAATTGCATATTACTTGGAGTATATAAGGAAGTCTGCTTTGAACCATCCAAGGTCAACACTCCCTTGTTTCCTGCTCAACATTTTTTGTAGGTACTCATTCCCATAGCATTCTTATGAAACTGATAACTCTGTTTCTAGGGTCATACATTGCTTTCTCTGGTGCTGCCTGGAACCTTTGGCCAACAACACAGCTGCTATCAACAGTTGCATTCCAATTCCACTCTATTGACAGTCAAGACTCTGCAACAATACTATAATCCCATGCAAAATACGGTCCTCCCACCACTGTCAAGTGTATCTTCCCATATCCTATGAGCTACAGATCCCTTCCTTCCACCATGAAAGTGTCCCCAAAGGAGTTCAAGTTCAAATATCTTGAGGAAGTGGCTAAGCAGAAATGAATCTTTTTTGTGGTTGAAGAAGACACAAGTGAGATGGTCTGTGTCAAGTTTGTCCAAACCTACTCATTGGATACACACAAAAAGCTAGCTGATCTCAGACATGCCCCATTGATTGCTCAAGTAATTGTGGAGTTTCAGGTTACATCAAAGAGTTGGAGTTGAAGCAGAGGCATGGAATAAATTAAAAGATTATGTTCATTAATAAATGCTATATCTATAAAATAATTAGAGCAGCCAGAATCTATGAGAGCAGAGAATAGAACAATAGGGTAGGAAGCTAAAGAAATGGAGGGCATGAGGGACTTGGGATCAGAGAGAGCAGATGTGTTGAGTCTAATCTCCTTGGGTGTACAGTCAGGATCAATGTGACCTCCTATCTGTGTGGAGTCACAGAGGTCACTGATCATTTTTTTGTCTCAGAGGAGATCTCCAGCTGGGTTTCTAGAGCCTTGGTAGAAGCAGCATGAGTGTTGGATGCTCTAGAGGTGGACTTAGGGCATTCCTTGACCATATGTCCACTACTACCACAGAACATGCAATGCTTGTTATCAAAGTGTTGCTTGCACTCTGCTGTAGTAAGTTTGTCATCGTTTCCTAACTTGGAGGAGAGGTCAGGCTTTGGAGTAGTGGAGGTGGCTTTTACCTTGGACTCTTTTGAGTCTTTTGAGCCACCAGAGTTGGACATGGAGGATGAAGTAGAGGGCTTGTCAGAGCTCTTTGAGGAGGAGGTTGTAGGTTTGGCCTGGCAATTCACTTCAGACTTACACTCCCAATATTGTGCATCTATAGCATGGGTGAGGGTACAGAGCCCCTCTATTGTCAGAGGTTTGCCAACATGAGAGATTTCATCCTTGATACAGTCAGGGAGACTGTTGTAAAAGTGGTGCTGGAGGGTGTCTCCTCTATAGCCTCAGACTTGAGAGGCAAGGCAATTGAACTCCATAACATACTTGTTGATATGCTGTCCATCCTTCATTGACAAGTGATCTAATTGATGCTCAGCATTTCTGACTGGATTATGTGGACTGAAGTTCATCTGGAGTTCTTTGACAAACTCCTTGTAGCTGTCCATCCAGATTGGGTGGAGGTCTAGATCTACCATTTCTAGGAGATTGGGTTTGAAGAATTCAAGGCTGATCCTCCTGAGGTATAACTGGCAAAAATGACTTTTGCTTGGTCTGATACAAAGGTCTTGGGTTGGTCTTGGAAGTTTAACTCACATTGCATGAGAAACACTATGAGTTTGCAAGAATCAGTACCATCAAACTGGTCTGGTTCTTGGGCTTTAGTTTGTTGACTTGACTTGAAGGTGGAAGGACACTGGGAGGACTTGGTCAAGCTTTCTATGATATTAGTCAAGTGGGTGAGGGTGTCTTTTGATACAGGGGCTTTGAAGCTTGTTGAGTAGCTATGGACTAGCTTGTTGATGTCATCTTCATTGGAGAGGTCCTGGGGTAACCTCCTTCATTTCTGATGTCTACTGGATCCTTGAGGGGTCTTTATACCACTGGAGTCCTATATATATTGTCTGAGCAATGACTAGGTACAGTTGTCTTGTTGGCAGGGAGTCTAGTGGGAATTGATGGAAGTGGGGATGAGGGTTGATTTCAGAAACCTACAGTGGAGATGGAGTCATATGGTTGCAGATGAGTAGTGAAACTGAAGCATGTGGCACTTGTTTCTCTGAGTGGGATGTCAAGGACCAATACACTATCTTCTTTTGGAGTCAGGATTGGGCCAGCATGGGGAAACTTTTGTGCTGCTAGTTTTGTCTTTGAGTGGGTGTTTATGAAGACTTGTAACAAGTGGGAGTTCAAATATACTGTTAAGTCTGGGTCAACTCCTGAATAAAACTCCAAAACTTCAATAGTGAACAGATAGGATGTTGGCTTCACCTTATGTGATGCGTCCTTGTCAAAGTCCAGTCTCATATTTTGGTTAGAGGTCAGAGGTAATCCGAGGAGAGTATTAAGTACTCAAGCAAGAGTTAGGAGTAGAGACTAATTTAATATTTGAACTAAAGAGTACAGAGCTTGGAGTTACTGTTTATATATGAAGTCCTATGTGGAGATTACTAAGGAAAACATTATGATTTTCTAGGTATTGATAAGAAGATGAGTAAGGAGATCAGAGAAGTTGAACTCTGAGGATACTGGGCATTCTTGCTGAGTCAGAGTGCTACAAATGAGTAAACAGAAATGACAAGAAAAGAAATCTATACTATAACAGGCAAGTCCAATATCTCCAGATTATGTTCTCAAGGAGAACGCATCAGAGATTGTAAGAGTGAAATGGAGTTAGGAGTTGGACTTAGTGAAAACTTGGGATATGACACAAACCCACAACCAAGCATTGATACTCTTGCTGAATCTCTATTACTCACCTAGGAAACTATCACAACAACTCAAGTCCAAGTATCTTCTATACTATATGCATTATATGCTCATCTATCCTTGTTCCCCACCATTTCATGGCAGGCTTGTCAGGCCTCATTCAATGTGTACATCTGATCCATCAAATATATGGAATCTGTTGTCACTAATCAGAAGCCAGAAGAAGAACAATAAAAAACCCTTATAAGTGTAAGAGAATATTGGCCTGCTCTCCTCTCTCTTCTGTAATTTGATCAGCTATTGCTCTAAAGTCATTGATAAGTCTGCTCTCAACTTCACCCACTGGTAATCTACACAACTGTTGATAAGCCCTCTGATATTCCAGACTCTGAGACCATAGTGTAGATCCCTGAATCTTGAGTTGCTTGTACAGGATCAGCTATAGATTGGCTGAAGGGTCTTCACTTCTTTTGAACCCGTATTCTTTTATTAAGAGTTTCACAAATAGCAAGTGTCATATGCCTACCACTCATGAAATAAGAAGCATTGTTCTCTTGTCAACTGTCAAGGAGTTAATGCTCTTATCTGAGTGCATCTGCCTCATGACATCAATTACAACATCAACACCCTTGCCATTAGTTGCTTCCTTCACCTCTTCTGCAAAATTGTTACTAGTGTAATTGATGGCATGGATCACCCTATTCAGGATTGAGAGAGGCCAATTCAGCTTATTCCTGGTTGATTCCATTGCCATAACAGTGTTCCTGAATGACAGCAGATACATCACACTTGGAAAAGTGATACATCAAAATGGAATCAAGAAGACTCATGTGTCCAAACCACAGGCAATATGTACTGCTGCAACACCTACACTGAAAGCACCAGCATGAACAAGAATGGACCAATGAGATCAATAGAGGTGTGCTCACTTCTGTCTTCAATACCATGATATTGATGTCACAAATGTTGCTATGCACAAACCCAGCTCCATAGAAAGCAGTGAACATTGCATCCATGTCATCAAAAATAGATGAAGGAATGGGGCTCTTACAGATGGCAAGAGTCTAAAACCCAAAAAGCACATCAAACATGACCAGCCTCTAACTGCCAGGGAGCTTTTCTGACCTCTGCAAAGATCTCCATGTCCATTTTGAAACTGGTGATATCAGATGATATCACTCCAAAGACATTTTATGTCACTCCATTAGATGGCTCCTGCTCCCTTGTTCTTGAACACAACTGGCTCACCCACTACAATCTGTTGATTGATTGGGTTTTGAGCAGTATCTCTTTCAGTTTACCTGAGCAGCTCATGCCATCAGAGTCAAGCTCACCTCTGCAGCCTCTGACCTCTCCAGTCAAGGTTGATTCTCCACCCTCTGATCCACCAAGTTTCTTCAACCACAAGACTCCTCACATTACACTAGTAAGCATGCCTACATTTACATTGGCCTGTTGCCTAGAAGATTTTGTATAGTACAGCCTGCAACTCTGTTCCCTAGACATCCGCCTACATTCTGCAGCTCCTGAGCCTGAAAAAATAAATCTCTCCAGAGTTCCTCTAGAGTATCATGACTTTGCTGATGTCCTCAATAAGTAACAGGCTCACACCCTGGCACTCCATTGCAAACATGACCACAAGATTGAGCTTGAGGAAGGAGCTAGTCCTCTGTTGGATACCACCTACTCACTTTTCACCTCTGAACTTGAGTCCCTCTGAGCATTCCCCAATGAACATCTCTCTATCAGATTTATCTGACTTTTCTCTTACTCTCATGCTACTCCAGTTCTCTTCATTCACAAAAAATATAATTCTCTCCAACTGTGTATTGACTTCATAGGACTGAACAAGATCACAAAAAAAGACTACTACCCACTGCCCTGCATCTCAGACCTCCTTGATGCCCCAAGCTGTGCTAAAGTCTACTCCAAGATTGATCTCTGATATATGTATCATTTGGTCTACATAACTGAGGGAGAGGAATGGAAGACTTCCTTCCACACCCACTATGGCTCCTATGAGTGATTGGTAATGCCCTTTGGACTTACAAACACTCTGGCAGCATTCCAGTAGTTTGTCAATACAATTTTCACCAATCCCCTACAACCACATCTATGTTCCTGATGCAAATGATCTTTGTCTTCAAATTCTCTGATACAAACATGACCACCCATTCTCAGGACATTTTGGACAAAACCAGACATGAAAGCTTGTTTGTTGAGAATACACTTGGCCAGGAATCCAAACCTTTGTTAAAAATTATGTCTCCTCCTGCACCTCCTGTGCCAGAGCAAAGATCCCAAGACATAAGCCCTATGGACTCCTTAAGCAACTTCCCATCCCTGAGAAGCCATGGAACTCCATCTCCATGGACTTTGTTGAACAACTCTCTTTGTCCTCCAGATTTACCTCAATCCTAGTTGTAGTAGATTGACTCTCTAAATAATGTGTGTCTATCCTGATACATGACACCATCACCTCCCCAGAGTTAGCCAAACTCTTCCTACTCCATGTCTTCTCCAAGCATGGAGTTCCCTCCCACATCACCTCCAACTGAGGCTCCAAGTTCATCTCACACTTCTTCAAGTCCATTAGTAAAGCCCTTGATATCCAACTCCACATCACCTCTGGTTATCAATCAGAGGGAGATGGTCAAATTGAGTGAATGAACCAAACATTAGAACAGTACTTACACATCTACTGTAATTACCAACAAGACAACTGATCCAAACTCCTGCCTCTTTTAGAGTTTGCCTATAACAATACTCTGAACATTACTACAGGAGTATCCCTGTTCTTCACCAACAAGGGCTATCACTCCAACATCTTCATCCATCCTCAAAGGGACCTCACCTCTGAATGAGCTCAAGAGTACTCTGTTGATCTAGATTCCCTCCATGAGTTCCTTTATAAAGAAATAGCTGCCACTCAGAAACACTACCAAGGTTCTACAGATGCCAAGAGAACTCCAGCACCAGACATCCAAATAGGAGACCAAGTCTTTGTGAAAGTGAAGTACTTCCACTCCACTTGTCTTTCTAAAAAGCTCTTTAAAAAGAATCTTAGCCCATATACAGTTATCATGAAGCCAGGAACTCACTCCTATATACTCCAACTACCTGACACCATGAAGTCTGTACATCCAGTCTTTCATGTATCACAATTAGAACCAGCAATCCCCAATGTCATCCCTAACCACATGCAAACTCCACCCCCACCAATCAAAGTTGACAGTGAATCAGAGTACAAGATCTCTGAGATCCTTGACTCCAAAATAGACTGCTACCAATGTAACTGCAAACTCCTCTACTTAGTCCAATGGTCTAAATACAAAGGGACCAATGAAGAAACATCCTGGTTACTAGCTACTGAGCTAGACTATGCCTCTGAGCTAGTCTAGGACTTCCATCTCCAATATTCAGAGAAACCCAGACCTAGCCCTATTCAGGAACAACCCTAACCTTTATTACACTCTTGTGTGTTCCTGACTAAACTCACCATTACCTATACTATGAAACCTATGTCAGATATAAACATTAAGATCAGCCACTTAAAATTGTTTCTTCCCCACCTTCAAAAACTATCATCTTCACTCTCACCACTACCCAACATATTGTTGCTTTAGTGGTTGTGATCATATTCACTTTGCTCAGTCTACTCATCATCTGGTGGTGAAGCCATCTCTCTTGTCTGTTGGCCAGGGCAAGGGTGAATTACCTTTTACTAGCAGCTTTAGCAGTATTTGATACTACTGCAGCTGAAGCTGCCTTATCAGTTTAACCTGAATTAACTCCAAAACTCTGGCTATCACACCACACCAACTCTGAATGGAATGACCTTACATTCAAAAAACTATCTACTGGAGATGAAGGGGCTACCTATGCACCCATCTCCATATCACCATTGGTGTCCCCTTTGCTCCACAACCCATCACCTTGCTTGTTCTCCCCCTGCTCCCCTTCTTCTCTCTGTTCTCCAGCTTTGCAACACCTTCATCTGTCCCAACCAACTTGTCCTCTACATCTCTTGCCCTACTGAACTTCTCCTTCCACATCCAATCCATCCTCATCTAGAGGAACTCCACCTCCTCTACTTGAGGTTGATCTCCTTCTTGAGAGAGACCAACTCCTGGACTGTGGAGGTTAGCACAGAAAGACACCTATCCATCAAGGAGAACCCATCTTTGAACATCTTCATGGTAGTGTTGTCCTTGGAGCTGAGGTCCTCCTCCTCCTTCTTGTTCTTCTTTGCCTTATTATGTGCTTTGCTAGGCCCCACAGCCTCTAATGGCTTCTCTGTGCACAGCCTCTTCCTCTTCCTCTCAGGCTTCTCCTCTCTAGGCCTTTGTATTTCTGCTTGCTCCACTGGCAAGCAGTGCAAGACTTGAACTTACCAACCTTGAGCTCATACTCAAGGTTGTTCTCTATGCACCACTTGCACTCTGGTGGCTTGATGGCTTTCTTCTTGCCCTGGGCAATGGACTATTGGTGACAAATGTCTTCTGCCTGCTGTCAGTCAGCCTGGCTCAACAGATTATACTGTGATATACCTTTTTCTTTGCAGCCTCTTCTGCCACTTTCCACTCCTCCACTCTCCACTCCTTGATCTTGTGTGCCTTTATCTCCACCTCCTCACAGGCCTTTTTCTCTATCTCCTCACAAGCCCTCTGTTTGGCCTCCTTTCTCTCCTTGAGATGATGGCAATGTTCATTATACTTGGTTTTAGTGAGCTGCTTACTGTCAGGTGAGTTGCTCCTTGGACCAAGTGGTGGGGTCAGCAATGTCATAGGCAGGAGTGGACATGATCAAAATTTAAGACAGAGAAGTAAAGGCAGTGTCCAACAGGTTCTTATACCCTGGGAGTATGGACCAGTGGAATTCAAACTCCAATCTTTTGTTCTTGCTTGGTCCTCTGCTTAGACCTTCAGGGGTTCAGGCCTAAAGGGAGGATACTGTTATATCCCAAGTTTTTGCTAAGTCTAACTCCTAACTCCATTTCACTCTTCTCACAAACTCTGATATGTTCTCCTTAAGAATGTAATCTGGAGATATTAAACTTGCCTGTTATAGTATAGATTCCTTTTCTTGTCATTCCTATTTACTCATTTGCAGCATTCTGACTCAACAAGAGTGTGCAGTATCCAGTTTTCTCTATGACGAAGACATAGTCTCAGAGTCCAACTCCTCCAATCTCCTTACTCATCTTCTTACCAATATCTAGGAAATCATAATGTTCTCCTTAGTAATCTCTGCATAGAACTTTGTATATGAACTGTAACTCTGAGCCCTGTACTCTTTAGTTTGAATATTAAATTAGTCTCTACTCCTAACTCTTGCTTTAGTACTTAGTACTCTCCTCTGATTACCTCTGACCTCCAACTCAAATACAGGACTGGACTTTGAGAAGGGCATACCACATAAGGGGAAGCCAATGCCCTATCAGTTCACAACTCCAAAGTTTCAGAGTTCCGCTTAGGAGTTGACCTGAATTTAACAGTTTGTATGAACAAAATGATTCTTTTTTTGCTTGCATAAGTGGAGTACATGTGATACAAGGATGATATGGTGTGGCTGACTATCATACTGTGGTTCATATACAACACTGCATGCTTGGAAGTACTATGCTCTATCATTACATCCAAATCTCTCGATTTCCTTTTCTATGTCAAACCCAGTTACATATAATACTCTAAATCTCTTGATAGCATCCCACAAATTCCATTTGTAAGGGTATGTTCAATACTGTCATTCATCAATCTTATGGCATGACCTCACTTCTTTTCAGACCATCTCATTAGTGCCAGCATACAAATGACATAAATAGAGAATTCTGAAAGCATGTGTCATTTCCCATATCAACTTCTTTACAAGAACTGGTGCACTTGACTCTCACATGTGCAGGCCAAAACTACCCTTTTAACTCCTTGGACATCTGCTCACAGCCTTGTCACAGTATTCACACCCAGTAAGCTTGCTGTATCTCATGCTCTTTGCTCCTCTTTACTCAATATTCCTTAACATGCACTATATCAAATACCTCAAAGTACATGTATTACCCTTGAAGAATGTGGACAAAAATGTCCAACAGACTACTGAAACAACCTCCTGTCATCAAGTGTCTTCCATTGTAGCACTCAGGTCTGAATGGACATCTTATGTCCAACAGCTGTCTAGTCCACTGTCTTCATGTATGGTGCCTTACAACTGGCCATTTTCCATGTCCCCAGTGTTGGTCTCCTTGCTGCTCTACAAGTCACAAGACCTCCTTTGAGAGGTGATTTCTTTTCACCCTCAGAAAATGGTGACTCAAGAACCACAAATGAAATCATATGTGAAAAGATCTATTTCATTCTTCTATTCTTTACAATGACATACACACTTATTGCTCAGGTGGCTAGGCTGAGATGTCAGACTACTTACTGTGTACCACTCCTGTGATACTTGCCTCACATACAATGGCAAGTTAGTGATGGATATAGGTCTTAGTAGGAATCAAAAGGGGGGTGGAACAGTGCAAACACCAGCAGTGTTAGGGACACCAGCATGGTTACTATTCTCAGATGATTTAGGAGTATTACCTTTGCTTGAAGGAACTACAATAAGCATCACAACTATATAGGATTAGATGTTAAATATGTTTAACATGCAACATACACAACCCTTGACGATACTATCAAGGCCTCTTCTAGTTATGGGGGAAGATAGTGATCTCAGGACACCAGTTATGTATCATTCTTCTCACAGACTGGAAATCTATTTACAAGACAACTATCAATTGTTGGATCCAAGATGTATAAATTGTTAATCTTTTTTCATTATCATCTTGTGACTTGCTTGATTGCCTAGTACTGTACCACAGTTAGTGGTCATCAGAAGCTGTTGTTTGACACAGGCAGTGATTCTGGAGAAAAACTAACAAACATTCTATTACTTTGAGGAGCATTCTTATGTTGAACACCCCTTGGACCAGAAGTAGACATAACAGAAGTAACATCTAAGATGAAAGCTAGGAAGAGCACAGGAGGAAAGGCAGTCAGACTGTTGGTAGAAGGCTGAAAGTTTAGAAGAAAAGGCTAGCAAAAAGTAAACTGTGAGCGAGTAGATTATGAGATCTCCTTTAAAAGGCAAGTTTTCTATCAGCTGAAAACTGTGTCCCTGGCCAAAAAAAAAAATAGAGTCATGAAGAGGATCTGACTAGATCAGAATATCCTTGTTCATTCTTTATGATTGATTTGTTTGTCACACAGGTGTCATATTCAATCTGCCTTGAGATGAACAACATTGCCTGACATTATTCTACCTTTGTACTTGTATGTGAGTTGGGTGAACATCAGGAAAATTTTGAAGAGATTTAAAGTCTTATAAGGTCTTATAATCTCTGACAGATATTAAAGTCATTATTATTTTTGATAATAAATTTAAAAATAATAGATGAGATGTATCCATTATTGAACATTGTACTCACTATAGTTTAATATAAATAAAGATAGTAGAGCATTTAAAGTTGGAAAATAATCAATATTTAGGAGGTATATAAAGTTTTCCTAATACACCTACTGCAGTATGGAATGATATGTTCTGCCTGACTATGCTGATCAGTTAATTGGCTAAACTTTCATACACCCTCAACTGTATGATGGCATGCATTGGAAGCTTCCTGTTTTGAATGCCCAGTGGATTGATAATCAGATGTTTTTTTTGTTCAATTCATTCTTGTGTGTTGAATTGAGCACAATGTTGTTAATCCATCATTTTCTACTCAATACAATTTCACTTGTCTTAAAAGATATTATTGTGATCTTTTTCCTACTTACAGTCAAATATCTTCTGTTGTAATATATGGCTACTAGTCCTTTTATATCTGATGGAGAGGTCTTGTACTGCCACTTGGTGGCCTACTACTGCTGGTGAGGAGTAGATACATACACTTATAACTACCTAGTACCAGTGAGCCATGAAAGTAAATGAATGTAGCTACAAAAGTAGAAGCAAAGGCTAGTATTTTATAGGTCCTGAAACACAGGAAACAGTCCTCTTTGGATCACTCAATGTGGTACTTGGCAAATTGTTCAAGCAGATGCCACTCATGACCAGTATCATCCAGTAAGAATGTGTCAACTGTTACGCTTGGTCCTGGTAGGGCGAAGCATAGCCTTAGAAGAACCTGTATGGACTAAGGACTTGAGACTAGATGATGACAGTCAACTAGGGCTAAGGATTCTAAGGTCTGGGCAGTGGTAAGGCACCTCAGAGTCACTAGGCAACGATTAGGCGACTAGGACTATCAATGACTAGACAACTGGTGTTGACTAGACCGAAGGACCAGGAGACGAATGGTCTGCTGGGACTGAGGTGACAGAAAGGCTAATGGCCAATCTGCCCAAGGTACTGTTCACAAGACGGTGAACTGGGTACCCAGAGACTAGGGGTTCGAAGGACAAGCTCCCGTTCAGAGCACGGGTGGAGGCTCAAAGAGACGAGGGAGGACGAAGGGGAAGATCAATGGATTGCTAGTCTAGAGGTACAGGTGGTAACTCCAAGGAGAACTAGCTTAGGGGAAAGAAAGAAGAGAAGAGAGGTTTATATACCTAAGGTATAGAAACTGACGGAATGGGAGAGAACTAATGTACACAGGAAGTAGTCAGCGAGCTGACTAAAAGGAATGCGATAGAATCGCATGGAATGTCCAAGAAGGTGATGGAAGAACTACGATTAGGAGATGATGATGAGTCATCGGGCCGATGACAAGGAAGAAGTGAGTAATTGTAGTAAAAAGAAACAACGTCCAGAACTCGTATGACTAAGATAAAAAGAGAAATCGTAACATCAACCTGCATATTTGTCAGGCACATCCAAAACTAACATGCCAGAGCATATGACTACCACCAAGTGTTTTGAGCATTCATTCTCCAAGCATATGCACATCTGTGCCTCTGACTAACCACATGCCTACCTAAGTCTACTTAAACTAGCTTATCATCATAGGGAAACCCAGCCAACATCAGTAAGCTAGCCATGGATTTTCCAGGAAGGTACCCTTCTGGCCAGACCATGGCTAGTTTGCCAATGAACTTCTGTGAGGAAGTTGTTGCATGGAAATGGAACACATGTCAGTGTGGTCTCTTCTTAGGCCAAATAAAATAGAAGTGTGAAAGGTTCTGAAAAGACCTTAACCAATCCAAATGCCTTTTTGAGTGGAGTGAGTGAATATCTCAACCAAGAAGTATGCCCTTGTTCAAATCATCAATTACTTCAAGACAGTTATTCTGAGAGATAAAGTAAGCTGCAATGCTGTTCAATGACATTCCCCTCAAGCATACTGTACACTCTCCAATGTGAACTTATGTATGGTGTATGATAGATTGTTGAGGTGAAAAGAACACATGAGAGTGCAGGGTATCCATGACCAGTACAGGTTGTCTTGCTCCAGGAGTTTAGTACTTCAGAGACCACATTTGAGACTGGGACTGACATGTGTGCAAGACAGGAATGAGGACCAAGCAAGGATAAGCTACTTGCTTGGTCTTCATGTCTTCAAAAGTCCCTACTTGCATAATCAAATGAATTATGCTAGCTATTCAGTAGAACCATATATAAGATATTCAATATTCATCAGGCCTAGAACCACCAGCTAGTAGCAAGATCTCTGGTAAAACCAGAGGGACCACATCACTTGTATCTAGTATAGTAAGATAATAGTAGTAGAAATCTAAGGCAAGGAGATGTGAAGTTTAATACATGATAGATCACATACTAAGACACAGAAAACTACATATGTCATCCAAAGGCAAATATAAGGTTGATAACAATCTCAACACCCAAGTTACATTGCTCTGAATTCACTTAGCAAGTCATAAACCAAGATCTCCTCCCTTTTAAAGCTTAGGTCCACCTACACATCCATTATCAAATCAAAATATATGTTCTTGTTTTCAATCCTGAAACAACTAATGATCTTTTTGGTGATCTTGCAAGCTGCCTTATAGCATGGTGATTGTTGGTGAACTGCTCCCTGTGCTTGGTATTTTTCCTCATGCATCACCATTCTACAAAAAGTCACAAAAGAGCATTTAAAGAGCCTTTTGCAGAGTCAGGTGGGGTACTCATTTACTTTAAGCACCTACTTCTGGAATCACTTATGATTTGAAGCACTAGCATCATCTGAGAAAGCACCTCTAGCATTCCTCTATTTACTTCATTGGTGATGTAACCTTCTTTGAATTTGTCAAGGTGTTTTGACTACTCTGCCAGATGCATTGTATCATAGTTATGAAAATGACCACCTCTGTAGAAACTTGTAATGGGTGTATACACAATATACAGTTGTCCATCCATTCTCTTACCATAGTCTGGGATCGTCCTTTTCAACATGTTCAATGCACTAGCGTTCAACTGATGATTTTTTCATACACTTATCTCCTCTATGCAGCAAGATTCGTTATTATTCTGTCAATGAAGCTCGTAGTTCAAATCACAAGCAACAGGCAATGAACAACCTAATCAGATTGAGAGATGCCCAATTGTATCACTGTCTCACAGAAGCAATAAAGAATCTCACCCAATGCGACTGCATCACGGCTGTTCCAGATGACAATCTTGTTGTGAGCAGTCAGATCCGCATAGGGCAAAGAAGTCGATGATACATGGCCACTTTCATCCAGGTCATTGTATGATCAAAAAGGTCTTCTCAGATTCCATGTTGGAAGCCGCGCACAGTTTTCAAACATCAAAATGATCACACTTCAAGGTAATCCTCATCTGCAAATTCAAGGTTCTTCCCCTGATTGAGGCCAAGCACTTGGCTCTCATTTACATCATTACAAAAGAAAGGCAATACAGAGTAGCCAGGGGATCCAGGACATTACTGGCTGCCGTCATCAGCCGACAAACTTCTGTTTTCATAACGGGATGATTTTGATGGGAGAGGATGATGCACACAGCTTATCGGTGCTATCTAGACCTCAGCATCTACGCAATTATGGCTATGTTTGGCTACTCATAGGTCACTGGGTACTATTACTTAGAGCAACCACAGCCACCAGTACGTCAGCAACCGCCGTATGATATGATTGAGGAAAGGCTACTAACAATGAGAAACATGCTGTGAAATGCAGGAATATAGTGGCGATAATGTCAGGTCCATCCCTTCCTCAATAACCTCATCTGTATCAGGCTCAAAACAAATCAGCACACACTTCTTTGAAAGCTCCTTGATCACATTCATGATCTCAAACTTGACAGCAACCATACTATTCTCTTGGTCAACCGCATACATGCCCACATTAGAGAAGGCAGTTTTGGGAGAGAGGAACACATCTTTGAGCAATGCAATGAACGATTGTCCCAGTTCTGACGATTCTTCCCTCAACATAATTAAGAGCTGACCATTAGCCCAATTGTGAATAGTGGCAGCCCCAAGGCGATCAGCAACTTCAGATATGATCTGCACGGCTTCAAGAACAAGATTGGTGTGGTGGCCATTCCAAACAAACCAACCACTGCTGCCTGCACCTATATTTTGGAAAAAGTCCTTTACTGGAATGGTCCTCTCAATTTGAAAGGAGTCGCCATTCAAGAAATCAATCTTCTCCCAAGGCCAAAGTGGAACAGTATTGAAGATGAATATGATCTAGGGAGGTGAGTTCAAACATAAGATTCTGCAGAAGGATGGAGTACCCTTGTTTTGTTGTCCTGTAGAAAGTGCCGAATTTTCTCCATATGACGATTCAGTGGGCGTACTGGTATGCTCGGGGGTAACGGTGTTTGTCTAGCTATTAGATGGTGGAGATCTAATTGCAGCATTCAGATCAAGCTTTATCACCATGAAACTCACACCACCTTCATAAGAAATTGCTCAGCAAGTGCTTTCCCTGAACATTCAGGGTGAGTTCTGCAGTTGTGCAGCAACCAAGGAGCCGAGAGGCTTCTTTTCTGGCAACCAGGAGTGAATACCAGACATATCGTTGGCTTCCCTTAGCCTGAGTTTATAGCATGCGCCATGCAGCAGGACCACAGGCTTCTAAACACCACAACAGTAAGACCTGCCAGCTATTGCTGCGAAGGGAAGTGCTCAAAAATGTTGTGTGACTGTCAGCCTCCACTCAGTGGAGGTTAACAAGGAACAATCCCAGACATCTGACACTGAGATCAATCTTGGCTCCCAGGCCCAATTTAAGATCCTACTGGCAAATAGCATCCCAAGAGAACCGCACTTTCCTTGACACTCTTTGCTCATGCTCCAGTTACTCCTTTACAAAATCCATCTGTGGCGCCTCGTTTGGAGGATCCTAGGAGCAAAAAGTGTACTCTGATTGTGGAAAAATAGGGCATCAGTGAGTTCCTTTTGCATTCCCCCAATGTCGTACTGAGCGAGCAGATCCATTTTGTTGTGGATCTTGCAGTACTGCAGGATGATAAAATAGTCAACTTGCTTTGACAACTAAATGTCCCAACCTCTCTGATGGCAGAGCATTATGCAACCTATACAAATATGATGCCAGTGCTGCGCAGTTATGATACAGTTGTTTGCAAGGACAGTTTATTGTCTCCCAACATGAAAACCTTGGCCATCGTCAGCAATGACACTGATTTATTAGTCTGGGATCCTGCTTTAACACATAAAATAGTCTATCCCCCAAAAGATCAGGTCAAATGAGGCATCACCACTGAGAGTATTGTGAAGGCGCTAATTGGAGGACCAATTTTCATCTACCTTGAAGCCAGATGCAAGATGTACAGGGTTTCGATTGGTCTGTGGGAGAAAATCTTCAGTAGGCATGACCTATTGCACCTCTTAGGTGCATAGTGTGGTTTATTGGGATTTATCATTCATAATAACTGTGATAGACTTATAATTGCCTCTACTTTCATAGACAGGTGGCTCAAATTACTTCATTTAGTATTGCAGTAGATACATTTTATTATACATCATCATATTAACGGTTGATTGAAGGTGAGGTCAACAGCTCCTCTGGTCATGAGCTTCATTGTTGAAGATCTCTTTGCAGTTTTTTGAACGCGACCAAAATATTTTCACTCTTGCTTGTGATTGACTATGACAATTACAGCCTCTCATCATCTGAGTCGCTCATTGCCTGATGGCATCCGCTTAAGATCTATTTTGGAAGACAAACCTTACGCCACCCCATACAGTCTCTGGCAGTTGAAGTCTGCTGACAACCAGAAAACTCAAGTCCTCTTACACATGGCACTTTAGTCACATAGTGAAGGTTAATGCACATTGCATCCGGCAAATTTGAGACATGACTGTTGCTACTAGCTCATACCAAGAATATGTTACATAGCGACAACCAAAACAGTTAGATTGACACTTCATTTGAAGTGATTACAATGCCTAGTCTCACAGCAAAATGTCCATATTAGGAAAGGCATACCTAGATAACATAATCAGAGTGTTCCTTGTGTACTAAGTGACCCCGTTGGATTGTCTGTCCCGAAGGGATGCGACTCTTATAGTCTCATACAAGTTGGCAGACATCCACGTTAACACTATGATCGTGTCAGTCATGCTTGTCCATTGGCTATGTGCTTGCTACCCCCCCTCTCAATTGCTTTGCAACTTATCTCTCCTGCTTCTGTGGCTAATCCCACACATGAAGGAAATGGAAGCTATAATAGGACATGAATATTCAAGCTGGCTGTGGAGGCATCTATGCATGGCAAGTTCTACTTGCATACCGAGTTTCAGGTATATTCATTGTGTTAGGCCAAAGGCACAATGTCATCATGCCCCATTGCCTCAATTGAGGTCGGCAGATGGCCTGCATTTGATGCAGCCATTGAACTCGACATTACCTGGGAGTTCATTCACACGCCCTATGTTGAAATCAAAGGACACATCCAGGAGTTTGACACTCCACTGCCCTATTCTCCGCCACTACATGACCCCTCTAATGGGGAAGCAGCCTGTTCTGCTGCGGTGCTTTTCAAAACACTGGCTGTCAAAGATGTCTCCAACTTGAAAGGCAGAGAATATGTACCGGAGTTCGAGCCACCAGCATATTTCTGCAGCTCAGATGAACCGGATGGTGGTGAAGAGCATTGCGCCATTCCCTGGTTCTTCAAAACCACTGAGCTCAAATGTGCTTCTCATGGTGCAATAAAGGCCTCTATGCTGAAGCTAGGCCCAGCTCATCTGGTCAGCTTTGATGCAGACACTGAAAGCAATATGTTTATCATCAGGATAGGGGATCAAAACAGACCCGTCAAACTAAGCTTGGAACAATTGTGGGAGTTCTTAGGTCTCTGGCAAGGATGGAGGGAGCAGAAGATTGGCTCTGTGCTGGCGGTTAAATGGTCCTAGAGGAGTGTAAACTTGTCGCAAGTGCTCAGCATAGTTGGCAAATGGATCAGGCTGGGTTGACGCTGGATCAATAGCACTAAAGGAGTATCTCTAGAGTACTGGTGATTGCATTTGTTGCACAGGACTTTTTCAACTGCCAAGCCCAAATATGTTCATTTGCGATCAATATCGGTAGCTGCATTCACATTGTTTGTGTTGTTTAAGCAATTTCACTCTTGGCTGGCCTCTGACAAGTGTACTTTAAAGGAACAAAGCAGCAAACATGAATGATTTCAATTCTACCCTACACATTTCTTGTAGCCTCGATGTAAAAGTCTTTCGATCAACTCAACTACGTATCCTTCCTAATATTCAAACCATAGCTTCTGACGGAGTTGGTGTCTCCATAGCACTTGCCAAACCAGCCAATGCCACCCAAAGCCACAGAAATTCGACAGTTTGCCATATCGATAACTTTGTCATCTTGCCTCTTAGCAGCAAGGCATAGGTGTCATCTGAATGTGCTTTCATCAATCTGACAACATCATCATGAGATGGTTGGCCTGCTTCAGAAGATGTAGATATCTCCTTGCTATGGGCCCCATTGCTCGCGCAGATGTCAGAGCCACTAGACCACCTACTGCCCAGCGTCACATCGCTCCCAGCACAAGTGCCTGGGTTCTGCCGGGTGGGAGGTGCCTCAGAGTTATCAGACTCCATACTGGCATTGGCAGTTGTGCCCCCACTTGCGGCATAAGGACATGCTTTCTGGCTGCTAAGGGAGGCAGGGTTGGACATTGCAATGGCGACGAATGGAAGGCAGTCAAGGAGGCCCTTAAAGCATGGCTGGTCAAGTAGCTTTTTCTCTCCCATGAGGTGCAACTGCATCATGGTCAGTGTTAAATATCCAGCGCCTGAGTTGAGGCATACAGAATGTATGTTCTTAATGTACCAATGGGCCCTCCAAACCCCAAGATGCCACAATAGCAGGCAACAGGCAAACGCCAGGCGACAGATTCTGAAGAGGCATGCATACAGGATGGAGGGAGGCATGGCAGATTGTCGTAAAGCAAGCCATGCACTGACCTAAATGTAGCCGGTGATTCGGCCATTGCTGGAACCCTGTGGAGGTAGGATCAGTGCAGCAGCTCCGTAAGGAGGTATACTGAGGGGCACAAAATGAACCACCTCCTAGGCTCACCTTAGTAAGAGATTTCACATGCAAATGGCAGAGAACCTCCTTGGTTGGACATTTACCTGCTCACAAAGTCCCGCGACGATGCTGTTCCCACAATGGCACCTGTGTTTAGATTAGTTTACACAAAAATACATCTGTCCTTCACACAGACTTGCTTGGCATTTGGCTATAATGGCAAAATTGACAATATGTTTCCCAAGGTCCACGGAAATACGTGTGATGTTGCCTTAATGCCAAGTGAAGCTATTGCGAAATGTGGCAGCAGTCATGTGTTCCTTGGAATGGGCTTCGCATGCAGGTTTCCCATGTCTGTGCCAGAACACATGGACCCTGCAGACAGCATTAGTCTTGTTTGGTCATAAACCTGCATTCTAGCTGAAGACCAAGAGTGTGTCAAAGGGACAGCCTAGACATGCTCTCACCTAAGGTATCCAATAGCCGCTTGTCAAACATGTACATTAAACTTCTGAGGGCTTCCACATTGGCAGACGCATCTATTGAAGTCCCTCAATCGTAGTACCCATGCCTCATTGAGAACAACTGGATGTTCATCACCGAGCAGCTAATGAGGTTACCTGCCATTGCTGTCACAATGTCCAGTTAAACTCTCTGATGCCAGATTTCTGAAGCAAGTTGGACAACTCGCATCTGGCAGGCTGTCACCCAGTGAGGAGTGAGGAGGTTTGGGACAGGGAAGCAAAGGGAGGAGATAGTCTCTTTGAGCCAAAGCCCATTGCCACGAATCTTTCACGCCGCAAGTTCAAGACGTATTAACTCAAGTTGGCTACCTGATACTGTATATTACATCCTGTATAATGATGTTCAAAATTAAAAACATTGCACACTTTACAGCTTGGCAATTGCACCCTATACAATGCTTTAGGTGGTTTGATGATGACACTAGAGGTATGCTGTGCATGAAGGAAGTAAAGGAAGTACCCACACACTACCATGCCCTATGTGCCTTGCCAACGCAGGATATGAACCCACAGTCACTGATTGTTCCATTTCAACACTTTCTGATCAATATTACTTTCAGCAGGACTGCCTTTCAGTTGAAGCCAAGCTAAGTTGATATCAACAGTTATAGTGGATCGATAACATTCATGAAAACATATATTGCATTATCTACTTTCACATTATGGTGCAAAACTTGTACTTAACAATGCATTCAAGAAGTAGATGACAATCATCAAAGATAGCTATGAGCCAACCAATCTGGATTTTGCTTCACATTTGAATGTGAAGCCAGACCGGGGAGCGCAAGGCATAGAGAGATTCAGACATCCCTTTTTCACAATGAAGACCACATTATCAATTAATCATGTATGGTGTGGGTTACTGATACACATATATGTGAATTGCAAGATCTTAAACAGTAGGCTTATTTAGGTCTCTCCAATATATAAATGCTCCCCACTTCTTTAGAAACTCTTTGCAATCGGTGTTTGACAATGGAATTGGATCATATCTGAACCTCATCCCATACATTTGCACGTTGTCCTGTTTCAGAGAGGTTGGTCCTAACAATTTCTGAGTGCACCCTGCTGTGACTGACTTAGTCTCCTGCCTATTCATCACTTTGGAGAGCTGTATATCCGTGTTGCTAGGAACCCTTGGCAGTTCGTCAATACCCTTTCCATCCCAGCCTTCAAGAGAGAGCTGCTTGTTGTGTTCCACTGGATCCAAGCAAGCTCCAGCCAGGGTATAAGTTGGATCGGGGACATCTAGCTCGTCTCCAATTCCTGTGAAGGCAGGACCTGGCACTTTGAATAGATAGTCCAAATATACATCACTGATGACCTCCAACTCTAATGTGGAAATTTCCTCAGGTTGTGCAAATAGCAAGAGTATCTGCTGTAGAATAGGCATCTGCAGCTAGATGAGGTAGTTGAATAGGGGATGGTGCAAGTAGCTCGTGGCAAAAGAAGAACTGTACTTGCGGGTGAGGCTGGGATGTGTCAAGGGTGTGGGCAGGTCGTTTGGGGGTGGCACAATAAGTCCTAAGATCGGGGTATAAGATACAATGTTGTGCAGTGAGTGCGCCAGAACAACATCTATTTATCAGCAGTTGGTTAATGAATGTAATGCGAAAACTCCACATCAACTGGCTTGATGACAGATTAAATGTCATTGGCATGGCGGATGATGGCACGAGTTTAGGCGCTTATACAGCATGGCTGGTGTATGGTTGGCTAAGGGTCCAATCCAACTGACACAGGGCCAATCGACATCCTCATACTGTATCGTTTAGCGCAGTGAAGCCAAGGGAAACTGCAATTGAGCTAGTGAGTTGCCACTGTCATCTGGAGATGCAAAGCCATTGAGGTGTATTCTGCAAAAATGAAGCAACCTCGTGCTGAGCACCATACGAGGGACAATCACATGATAGAGCGAGGTGGATATCTTGTCATCCAGACTTGTCCAGTGTGCATTCAATTGTCACCCACCTTCATTCAAGCCTAGAATTGGCAACAGAAACATCACACCATGTATCTGTAATAACTTTGGAGCTGCAGCCTTGGATGCACTCAATGAGATCTTACCCAAAAGCTCAAAGTTCATCACCTCCCCACAGTGAATGACGAAACCCTTGCGTGGAATTTTGTATGGGTTGGCCCAATTTAGGAAGGGTGCATCCAACAGGGTGGATGCATCTTTGCTCATTTCTTGCGTATGATGGAAGCTGACACATGCCTTCTCACAACTATCGGACATTTTTGTTGTGCTGATTTGATGCCTAAGGAAGCCACAGCTCTGGACAGGGTCAACTGCCCACTTGCTTCTCACATGGGTTTGCAGCATTCCCATTGGAATTCACGGATCTTGCAACCTGTGACTTGTGGCACCACCAATGCTAGGGTCCTGCCCCTACATATTGTGCTCGACCAAATGCGACATGCTTCCAATACCTGTTGGGAAGTTCATCTTTTCAATTCACATGCCACCTTGACATAATCTGTGTGGCACGCAGAATGCGATTGAGGCATTTGTTGTGATGTCCTTGGTTGGTTTCTAGGCAACAATCAAAGAATTCAATCAAAGTAATACACAGGAAAGCCCTTTTTGAATTAGGCCCCATATTCTGAATAAACTTGTTTGCAAAGCTAAGTCAACGGTAGATATAATGCAGAATATTGTCCAGGAGAATCACATTGGAGTGCTTTCAAATGTTATTCGTACACAATATATAAGTGCAAAGTTGTTGCTAAGATGAAGTAGTCTGCCGCGCCTCTCATGGAGCACCACAGATCGTCCACTGGAATCTCACACCCATCCCACATCACGGTATGCATAGCCTTGGCTATTGATGGGAAGTAGACAAGAGATAGTGCGGGGCCTTGGATAGCCTTGTCATATTGATTTGAAGCCAGGCAGAGTTACTACGCCAGGTGTAACTCATCTTATGCCTTCCAGATTGTGCTTCTCACATGTTTTTCTCATATCCATGGCGCAACACATGACCCTTATGGATGGTGTCTTGCTACGCAGACCAATGCAAGCTTCAGTACATTGTTCACAGGCAAATTCCATCTTCAAGTTACATCTGCACAAGAAATATTATATATGGAACGCATCGCAATCGATCATGTAAGAGAGGGGTATATATACTAAAATAGCATTCCAATAGGCGGGTGATTGGTAGGCACATATAGGAGGCACTTTTGATCAAACGTGCTCGCTAGAACCCTTGTTCCTGGAGAATACACCCTGCCACAATTCACACAGCAGCCATCCCACAGCTTTGCATGTCGCTGCTGCTTTGTATCGCCATTTGAAGTAGTGAGTGTCCACATCTAAAATTATCAACAAATCGCGCTATCCGCGCTTCACCATATGACCTTGAAATAGCTCCATTAGCACGATCATGCCCTAAACCCAGGTCTAGCCCATGAGGCTGATCAGAAAAGATGGAGTCCCAGTAAATGGTCGCCCCAAAACACCTCATCACATCAGCCTTGAAAGCCACATGATATAGTGACTCTTTTAGTTGATGTGGGTGAATGAGGCTTTGCTAAATCTGTTGACTGACAACGTTTGTTTGAAGCACATGGCTTCCCAAATCGCCAGAAGTGTTAGGTTTGGTGATCTTGCACTCATTTGACTTCGATTATAGTCTCATTGGATTCTCCATATTCAACTTTCTATCCTACCACTTTTTCCCATCGTTCTACCTTCATTCTGTGCCTCTGTGGCGCCTCTTATGTTTTGTGATGATGTGGCTGATGTGGCTTGCCAGTTGTTTACCAGTATTTACTTCAAGCGCACATAGCTCCTGCTTGTCCACTCTGAGACCCCTTGGTTACTCACAGTGGACTGCAGGTACTGTATCTTCGTCCTACACCTCTAATATCATTCTTGGTTACTCACAGTGGACTGCAGAGTCATCCTGAGTTGGTCCCAAGCTTGGCTAGTCGCCCTCAGTACTTTATCAATGCTTTCACATATATTTCTAGTACACACATCCATTGTCACCTCTTCTCTGTAGTACTTATCAGAACAACATCCGGACAACACTGACACCGATGTACACACTCTCTTCCACTGCTCTGCTTTGTACACTTGAGCATGAGGCCTACTGAGTTGAGGATGTCCATAGAACTGACATTCGTTTTGATGGAAAGGCGTATGCTCCAATTTATAATGACATTCACACCACCATCATTGAGGCGTTGCAAAGCCCTACAATTGACACCAGAGTCACCTCCTGTTTCAAATGGTTGCACTTGCAAGGAAAGTAAGTACTGATGGTAATTCACATGCTGCCTCATTCAGTCATGTGCACATAGTGACAAGCTTGAAAAGCAGAAGTCTATATCAAATTCTCCTTGGAAACAACCTGGCAAGGCAATTATTCTGGAGTTGGTTGAGGACCTTGAGTGGTATGAGTCACCTACTCTGAGAGATTTGTCTCACAGCATGTTACCTGTCCAATGACATGCATCCACATCCACATTGTGGCAATCTGCATACTCTGAGATGAGCAGTGAATTTCCAGGTTATTGATTTCAATTACATATTCTAGTTCTAGGAGACATATGTAGAGGAGTCAGGGACTGTTGATCATTACTGTACATATTGATAAAGTACTGAGGGCGACTAGCCAAGCTTGGGACCAACTCAGGATGACTCTGCAGTCCACTGTGAGTAACCAAGAATGATATTAGAGGTGTAGGACGAAGATACAGTACCTGCAGTCCACTGTGAGTAACCAAGGGGTCTCAGAGTGGACAAGCAGGAGCTATGTGCGCTTGAAGTAAATACTGGTAAACAACTGGCAAGCCACATCAGCCACATCATCACAAAACATAAGAGGCGCCACAGAGGCACAGAATGAAGGTAGAACGATGGGAAAAAGTGGTAGGATAGAAAGTTGAATATGGAGAATCCAATGAGACTATAATCGAAGTCAAATGAGTGCAAGATCACCAAATGTCAACAGATCTGCAGGCATCTCTGAGGTCGACACAAAGGAAGGAGAGATAATACCCTTGTCCACAGTATCTCGAAGCCAGAACCAGCGCAAGTCTAGCTGCTTCATGCGACCATGATGTTCTGGATGCTTTGCCACCTGAATAGCAGACTGGTTGTCCATCCAGAGAACAGAGCTGGTCGACACAGGAAATCCCAATTCCTGCAAGAGCTGACGCATCCAGACAATCTCCTTGCCAGCCTCGCAAGCAGCCATGTATTCTGCCTCAGTAGTCGACAAGGCAACGATGGACTGACGCTTAGAAGACCAGGAGACAGCACCAGTACCAATCTTGACGACATAGGCACCAGTAGAACGACCAGAGTCCTTGCAACCACCATGGTTTGCGTCCGAGAAGGTCTGGAATGGCTGAGAGGTCGATGAATCAGGAGAATATGTGATGCCATAGTCCATGGTGCCCTTGACATAGCGGAAGAGGTGCTTGATTGCGGTCCAATGAGCTACACCAGGATTGGTGGTGAACGATGCAAGCTGGCCAACAGAGTAAGCGATATCAGGGCGAGTGGTGCATGAGAGATACTGCAATGAGCCAATGGCAGCACCATAGTTGACAGAGCGCATGAACGCCTTGTCTTCAACTGATTCAGGGCCTTGAGAGGTAGAAAGGACGAGACCAGGATCCATGGGGGTGGTAACTGGCTTACAATCGGCCATTCCAAAGCGATCGAGCATATCAATGCAGTACTGGCGCTGAGAGATGGTGAGAGAACGCTTGGATCGATCCCTGTCGATTTTGATGCCCAGAATCTCTGTGGTGGGACCCAGATCGCGCACTTTGAAGTGCTTTTGCAGCTCTTGGATCGTCTCCTTGATGGCTTGAAGCGACTTGGAGGCAAAGGTCATGTCATCAACAAAGACAGGCAGGATGATGCGAACATCACCCTTCAAATAGACATAGACAGCTGCATCAGAGTAAATCTGGGTAAAGCCCATGGACTCGAGGACAGTGCGCATTTTGCGATTCCAGCGATTTCCACCCTGTTTGGTGC
>JBBPMY010000098.1:0-31871 GCA_038090615.1 Phylloporus gajari | reverse complement strand
TAAGATAAGATAAGATAAGACAAGACATTCTCAACATGATCTGGTGTTGTGAGAACATTGGTGCCAGTCTGTATTTCTGCAAATGGTGTGGAGCAACCTCAACATTGATATCTTCTGTCTGAAGAGGACAGAGAGCGGAGGCTGTGGAAACAATGGTGATGCATTGCATGCCATCATCCTCTAGATAGGGGATATGAAGGGTAGATCCTTCTTGTTGCATTCTTGCATAGCATAGGGAACTATGGTCTCATAGCATGATCCAGACCTCATGTCCAGTAAAGGAGTGAACAAGGGCCGGCTGGTAAGCCACCTCATACTATAACCCATCAAAGTTGGCAATATCCCTTAAGTCATTTTCTGACAACTCTGTCAGTAGCAGATGATACTGTTCGAGGGTAGGAGGTTCTCCAAACAACCAGGCTGGCAGAGCCATGTCCTGGTTCATCTCAGCAGGAGTAGGAGTTCTCCCACAAGGTGTCTCAGCCCTAGAGGCTAGGTGAGATATGTCAGAGATATGGTGACTTGCCATTCTCTTTGGTACTGGCACATGCATGTGAGCACTAGTAGAACATCTTGTTCCTCTAGTAGATGTAGCTGGAGCTGACAGGCTAGCAGCCACAATGTTTGAGGAAGAGGCAATAGAGGAGGAGGAAGAGGAGGTAGAGGTGATTGGTGAAGCCATAAGGATGGAGTGGCTGGATAAGGGATATAACTGACATGTAAGTCAGTTTAGTCTCCTTGATTATTCAAGGGTAGGTCTCACTGGTGGGTGGAAGGATTCTCGTTGAGGATCAATGGAATTGGACTTGACCAAAAAGGTCAAGTTAAGTCTCTAAGACATATTAGAAGGCCTTTTAGGTAGATCAACTGTCTCTTACCATAGGTAAGGTGGATCTCTCTGGTAGGAGGTGGGTTTTCTAGCTCTCTTGTAGAGGCTAGGAGCAGATGTGGAGGTGTGAGCAGTGGGAAGCTGCTACTTACTATGAAAGATGCCTGTTAGGGCATAGGGTTTTGTCAGTAATTAGTCTTAGACTGAGTCTAGTAAAGAGACTATGTTTCTTGTGAGCAGCTCTCTCACTGTCTCACTACTAGGTAGTGGTGTGTCTCAGTCCTTAAGACTGGCAGCACTTTTGATTGTGGATTAGATCCAGAAATCTGCTAGCTATTGACTGAAGCCAGTGTACCTATATGAGGTGGCAAACTAGTAGACACCATGTTTAGGTACAGGCTTGAGATATGTGACATATCTAGGCTAGGGTATGAAACCCATCATAGCCCAGTCTAGGTCAGAGCTAAGTTTAATGACCCAGATGCTTTAGGGTAGGCCTATTTTGGGGCTCATAACCTATTGAAGTATGACTCTGATTGGTAGCACCATGGCAGAGCATGGGCTCATGGTATGCTCATATGCAGAGGAGAAAGTCATGGATATCTCTGGTGGGAATACTCACCAGGAGTCAGTCATGGTGGTTGTATAGGTAGTAGATAGTCAAAGGGCAGTAGTAACTACTGGAGGGAGTGACCCTATAGATGGTAGAGGGGAGTGATCTCAGTAGTCTAGGACAATCTCAGTATAAGGGATAAACTTTGTAGTACTGGATATGAGAACTAGAAGAAGAGGATGGTATTGATTCTAGTTAGAGGAGTGGCTATGAGGAGCTCCTCCTTATATACAGTACATGCTGTTTGTACTTGTGTATAGTAATTCTATAAAGATGGAACAATAGTAGCCAATAGCGTATAATGCTCTTATCTCAGTCAATAGTAATAAAGATGATAAGAAGCATGCTATAAGCATCAACCAATGGCATAATATGAGCAGTAGAGTAACAGTCAGCATATTAAGTCACATGACATGGATTGATGATCCATTAGTCATTTAGTATGACGTTTAGTCATACAGTGACAGTTATCATGGATAATAGAATATCTGAATAGTAAGCATGATGATCATGCATATGATCAAGATAAGATCATTGATCAAGACTGATATGGAATGTCAGATAAGATTAGATAAGATAAACACTGACAATTCCAACAGCCTGTCTGAGAGTGTCTAATATTTGGATCAGATGCTCAGTCTGAGTCTGTACAGGCCATAAGACCACATCCTTTTGCTCCATCATAGATTAGAGCATAGTTTTGTATACCAAGTAGATAGTGACAGATATATAGTATTTTGTTTATATGTTCTTAGGTAGGATTGGTAACATGTTTAGACAATGCTGTAACAACATATGCAATGTCTGAGCAAGTGCCAATCATAAGATATAGGAATGATCCAATAATTGTTTGGAATTGTGTTCAAAGTTCAGGAATAACAGGTCCATTGTTTTTCAAAGGATAGTATTCTTGAGGTAGAGGAGTGGGAGTAGATTTTGCATTTATTAATCCAAATCTCTTGATGATCTCTTCAAGATATGTACATTGATTGACTAACATCTGATGATCTTTGTGCTGGATGTGCATGTGGAGGAATTCTTTGGCTTCACCAAGATCTCTATATTCCCATTTCTTCATGAAATGTCCCTTTATTTTATCAACAATGGCCTTTGAGAGACCACAGAATATAACATTGTCAATATAGACAATGGCTACTACCATATGGGAGTCTTTCCTTTTGTAAAGGAAGATGCCAGAGTCAGATTTCAGACATTTAAATCTAAGTTCTTTCATGGACTCATTTAGAGTATTCCACCAGGCTAATCCAGCTTGTTTAAGGCCATAAAGGACTTTTTTTAATTGTAGGACTTTGCCTTTGAGCTCAAGGATTTTAAAACCTTTGGAGAATTCCATGTAGATTTCTTCATCTAGATTGCCATAAAGATAGGCAGATCTCATGTCAATGGCTTCCATGTGCCATGATTCCAGTCCAGCAAGAGCCAACATCAATCTGACTGTCTTATATCACACAACTTGTGAGAAGATTTGGTTAAAGTTAACACCTTTGACCTGAGAGAATCCTTTTACAACTAATTGTGTCCATTTATGTCCATCTGGTTTGATGTCAAATACCCATCAATTCTTGATGACTTTGTGATCTTTGGGTTGATTGATGATGTCAAATATGTCTTGTTTCTGTTGTGATTCCTTTTATTCTTGTCTTAGTCAGTGTACTCTGGACACTTTTCTTTTTCCTATGATTACTCATCTCTTTCTAGTCATTGACCTGATGACTTGTTATCCCTTCCTAATCATAGTTCATTCCATCATCTTCTTGGACATTCCATGCAATTCCATCACATTCTATTTAGTCATCTTGCTGACCAATCCTGTGTACTTTTAGTTCTTTCATGTTCTGTCAGTTTCTATACCTAGGATATATAAACCTTCCTCTTCTTTCTTCCTTTCCTTTTCTTTAAGCTAGTTCTCCTCAGAGTTACCATCTATATCTCTAGACTAGCAATCCATTGTTCTTTCCTCTCATCACCCCTTGATTCTTTGAGCCTCCACCTGTGCTCTGAACAGGTAGTTTGTCCTCAGAACTCTCTAGTCTCTGGGTACCAAGTTCACCATCCTGTGAATAGTACCTTATCCCTGAGTACCTAGTTCTCTGTCTTGAGAACAGTACTTCAATCCAGTTGACTGTTTGTCATCTGGTACTTAGAACATCCCAGTCAACCGATAAGTTGCCTGGTGACCCTAAATGACTAATAGGCATTTAGTCCCTCAGTCTCAGACCCAGCTGACTCTTATAGTCTGGTTTCCTTTGCCTAGGCTTTCCTGAGGCTACACTTTGCCCTACCTGGACCAAGTGTAACAAAAGAACTAGCTTCCCTCAAAGCAACTACCTTCATATAGCTCATCCACCATTTCACACAGACCCTCAGTCAATCCCACATGGGGTGCCCATTGTACTCCTTGACACAAGTCAGGAGAATCTTCAGACACTTTGCCACCAGCAGAACTCAAACAATCACCTGAGACTACTCAACCCTTGAATTTACCCACAGACATCCCTGTTTCTTCAGCTGAAAAAACTGACTACATTGAACAACTCACTAACCAACTTAATCAAACTCTAGATCTCTCTGTGGAGCTTACTGTTGTAGGAATCCCTGAAACTGATGAACTCTTTGACTCTGACAAGTACAAAGAACCAGACCCAGAACCTACTGTTATTGTACCACCCATGTCTATCACCAAACCCGTAGAACTTCACCTTGTGCCACCAGAGCACTACAATGGTGACTTTCTCAAAGCCACACAATAGCTTGACTCTGTTTCTTTCTATCTCCTTGTCAATTCAGAGGTCTACAATACAGATGGAAAAAAGATCACCTTTGCTCTCTCCTATATGACCAAGGGAGCCATCCTGACCTGGGCAACCAACTTTTGTGCTGAGGTGGTCAGAATGGAAAACCCAGATCTTGGATCTATGGAGAACTTCTCCAAGAAATTCCACACTGCTTTCAAGCAGCATGATGCCATTGGGACAGCTATCTCCTGGTTGGCCAACACTCACATGACCTAGAAAGGGGGGAAATACGAACCCTCTCTCACCAAATACCATGTGGAATTCCACAACAAGTCCACCCTTGCCAGTATCACTGATCAAAACGTCTTGATTGGGTACTACTCTGTCAGAATCCCTGACTTCCTCATGAAACATGTCTTCAATATGGAGACAGTCCTCAAAACCCTTGAAGCATGGATGAACAAAGTCTCCATGTTCATCATTCAGTATGAGCGAGCCCACAAAATCTCCAATCATCAAACCTCCTCCTCCCATCACACTTACCACTCCTTCTCTACCCCTATGGCAAACTTACTCCAGAGGAATATAGAAGATACTTTGCTGAAGGAAGATGTCTTTGCTGCTGAGAGAAAGGACATACTGCCAAGGAATGTAAGAAATTCCAGAATAACAAACCCCTTCCTTCTTGTCCCCATGTCAAAAAGGTTGAAAAAGAAGACCTTCCACACTTGGAGGAAGTGGAGGATGATGATGATGATGACAAGGTCACTCACATTTCTTTTGCAGTAACCAAGGATTTTTAGATTGGAGGCCTAGATTGATGCTAGTTACCTCCTCTCCCAGTATGTGTGCTTGAGTCAATGTAACTATCCCTAGAACTACAAAATCTATGCAAATCCCTGTCCAACTTGTAGTCCCCTCACACACCATGAAAACCATTGATGCCCATGCCCTCATCAACAGCAGTGCAGACATCTCCTGCATCAACTGGCAGTTTGTGCAAAAGTATAAACTCCCCATCATGAAACTTGCTGTTCCTATCCCTGTTAGAAATGCAGACCAAACCCAGAACAAAGGAGGGGCTATTCACTTCACCTCCACCCTCTTTGTTAACATTGAAGGGATTGCCCACTGCGTTCTCTTCCATGTCATGAGCTGTGGTAATGAAGACATCATCCTTGGACTTCCCTGGCTTCACCACTCCAACTCTACCATTGACTGGGAAACCTGCACCCTCTCCATCTCTGAAACAACTGATCAGTCCAAAGAACTTTACACTGACTTTGCATCTGACACTGACAGGCACAACTCCTACTTCATACAACTGGGGATCTCTCACTCGATCCCTGATCACCATAATGTCTCCGCCATCTATGACATCTGAATTTTCCAATACCTTGATTACAAAGAAGAGTCAGCCTACATCAATCATGCCCTGGACAACAGGGTAATCCACCACATCATCTGAGGAGATGTAAAACATTTCCTAGTCAACTCCCCTGTGGTTGCCAAACTCACTACAGCCATTGAACTTGCCATGGCTGCTGAGCTAGCCAAATCAAAAGTCACACTTCCCCCCAAATACACTGACTTGGCTCAGGTCTTCTCCAAAGAGGCCACTGATCACATTCCTCCCACTCATCTCTATGACCATGAAATTAACCTTAAAGATGAGTTCACCTCCAAGATTGACAAACTCTACCCCTTGTCTCCTGATAAGAAAGAGGCAGCTGATGAATTCATTAATGAAAACCTTGCTTCTAGGAAGATCCATCCCTCTAGCTCTCCCCAAGCATCCCCTTTCTTCTTTATCAAGAAGAAAGATGGCAAACTCCATCCCTGTCAGGACTAACACTACCCTACTGCTACCTCAACAAACACACTGTTTGAGATGTATACCCTCTCCCTCTCATCTCTGACCTCATTGACAAACTCTGAGATGCCCATGTCTTCACTAAGTTTGATGTCTGATGGGGTTATAACAATGTCTACATCAAGGATGGACACCAATGGAAAGTTGTCTTTATCACTTGCCATGGCCTCTTTGAACCTACTGTCATGTTCTTTGGAATGTGTAACTCCCCTGCCACGTTCCAGCAATTTATGAACAACTCCTTCAGAGACATGATCGCTGAGGGATGGCTCATCATTTACATGGACAACCTCCTTATCTTCTCCCCTGATGAAAGCATGCACATAGAACAGACCAAATGAGTCCTTCAACAAATGACTGAACTCAACCTTCACCTTAAACTTGAGAAGTGTCAGTTCACCTCCACTGAGGTCAAGTACCTTGGAATGATCGTCAAACCAGGTCAACTTGCCATGGACCCTGTCAAACTCAACAGGATCACCAAGTGGTCTACTCTGGCCAAACCCAAAGATGTCTGATCCTTCCTTGGTTTTTTCAACTTCTACCATCACTTTATCCCTGACTACTCCACTGTTGCCCACCCTCTCCTAGATCTCATGAAAAAGGACCATTGATGGGAATGGACTCCTGACTGCGAAACTTCCTTCTAATCCCTGAAGAAACTCTTCCTCGCTCACTCTGTCCTCCAACTCCCTGATCCCACCAAACCTTTTGCCATCACCACCAATGTCTCTAAATATGCCTCCGAAGGTATCCTTCTTCAGACCAATGTCAATGGGGAATGGCACCCCTGCTCCTATCTTTCACAGACATTCAGTAATGCCGAACAAAATTATGACATCTACAACTGGGAACTTCTAGCTGTCATCTGAGGACTCAAAGTGTGGTGCCACTACCTCCATGGTTCTCCCTATCATGTGCAGGGCTTCACTAACCATAAAAACCTCCTTTACTTCAAGGAAGCCTGCAACTTTAATCATGACAAGCCCATTGGCTCCTTGACCTCCAAGACTTTGATCTTTACCTTGTCCATGTTCCTGGGAAACTCCTCGCCAGTCCTGACACCCTCTCCTGCTGCCCTGACCTCATTCCCTCCACTGATACCAACAATGAAGGTGTCATCCTCCTATCCCTGTCCTTGTTCATCAACATCATTGACAGCACTCTCCACACACTTATCTCCTCTGCCTCCATCTCTGACCCCCTGATGTATTACACTTGTACCGGGTAGGTCCAAGTAGTAGCCTCAAAGAACAGCAAGTTCAAGAGTTCAAGTGAAGCAAGGAATCAAATCAGACAGACTGAGATGACAAGGTCCACTAATCACATATGATTGAGGAGATCTAGCTTAGAGAATACAAGTATGCTACTGATGGCTTTATATACCTTTAAGATAGGATGAGAAGAGCAGAAGGGGAACTCCTTGGGCGACCATCAGTATAGTAAAGCACAGTCCGCAGTCAGAACAGGAATCCGTAGTAAGGAGATTCCATAGTATCAAATGATGAAGATGAAATGCAAAGGCTATGGAGGATAGATGTGATGATGAGGGATGAGTCAGAGTATCTAGGTCATTGAGAAAAGAAAGGCTGTCCTTGGTCATGAGATGATATACATCCAATAGAGGAAAAAGAATAAGGCAACGAGTACAACTGGGAGAAAACAAAGGATAGCCCACCCACAGATCAAGGCGAGTTGTAACATTACCTCCCAGCTATCCCAAAGACTACCAGATCTTCGATCATTGGCTTGGTCGTTAAGGCAGTCTAGTCAGTCCTGGGTAGGAGATCCAATTTCGTTTGCTCGGCCAGCGTCATCTGCGATCTCTCCATCACTAGAATTGTGCAGAGCCAAGTCCTCCACTTGCTGCTCTAAATCATAAAGGTAGATTCCTTCGTTGTTGGTCTGGGTATGGTGGGGAGAGTCCAGGATGATGTGTATGACACAAGGTGTAGGTCAGATGGTGGGGGTGGAAGGATAATTGCTAGGAGCAGGAGAGGTGGATTGATCAACAATATGAGCTTGGGGAGGTGGTATAGGAATGGGAGGAGGAGACGAATGATACTCCTGATGATGTTCTTGGACAAAGTCAATGACTGATTGGAAGTTCAGGTCATAGAGGGCGTTTAGAAGGTCCCTCTTCTATGTCTGGAGGGCGTGTCCGGCGAGTGTCAGATCAAATTGTCCTGTGACCTGAGTAGGGAGTAGGGTAGACAGTGCTACGTTCATCTGGAAAGAGCAAACAAGGAGATGGAAAAGAGATTGTTTGTCAAGGAGACAAGAAAGAGGTTCTGTATAAGATCTATTGCAGAGGAAGTGGTCAATATGGATGTAATCAAGTTCAGAGGATTCCTGACGATGAAAGACGTGGGAGGGAAGCATAGCAAGGTGATGAGTGGTAGAGGAGGTTTCAATCTGGGATAGTTCAATGGCCATGGCAAATATGTTTGGCAGCAAGAAGGAACTGGGTGGAAAGTTGAGTGACTGTGGGCCAAACTATGGGATATCGGCGTTTATAATCCCTGAGGACGTCCTTGGTGTTGGACAGGTTTTGTTCAGGTTCCCATAAGTTGTCACTAGTCAGATAGCCTTTCCATTTGACCAGGAACTGCCTTCGTGATGATGGTCCTCTATGGCGTAACACTGCTTCAATCTCATACTGTTCTTCCCCTCCAATCAGATCGGGTGGTGGCATCAGGAAGTTCCTGCTGTGCATTTCATTTTCGATGTAGGGGGAGAGAAGGGAGGCATGGAAGACATTGTGGATTTGCCATGTCTTGGGAAGTTGTAGTTTGTAGGTGATAGGTGACAGTACCTCGGTGATGGTAAACGGTCCTTCTCGTTTTGGCAGAAACTTCAGATCTGGGGCTGTTTGATTAAGGCTCCTCCCTTCTAGCCACACCTTATCTCCTTTTTCAAAAGGGGTAAAGGAGACATTCCGTCAGTTCTTCATCATTTGTCTCGCAAGGTTGTGTGTGGCGAGTGCCTTGTTCCTGGCTGCAGTCAAGATTTTGATTCGATCTTCTGCAGCGGGAAGGTTTGACATAGCAATGATGTCAGGGAGTGCTCAAGATTCGTAGCCCATCATGAGGAAGAAGGGGGATTGGTTGATAACAGAATGGCGTCAGTGATTGTGGGTAAACTCCACTAGGGTGATGAACTTGGTCCATGTTTCTGGTTGACTTCTGCAATAGATCTGTAGGTATGTCTCTATCTCCTGGTTGACTTGTTCAGTTTCTCCATTGGTCTGTGGTTGGTATGCAGTAGAAAGGGAAAGATCATAATGTAGTAATCATCTGAGTTCTTTAGCAAATGAAGATGTGAATTGGGTTCCTCTATCAGAAATGATTTTATCATAAAGTCCAAATCATCTGAATACTTTTTTGAAAAATAAAATAGTGATGCCTTCAGTGGTAACGGTTTTTGTAGTAGGGCAGAGAATCACCCCCTTTATAAGCCCATGGTCAACCACGACCAAAAGAGAGTCGAATCCAGAAGAAAGAGGAAGGTCCATAATCAAGTCACAAGAAATTTGTTGAAAAGGGCGAGAGGCAGAAGAAGGAATTGGAAGTAAGGGAGGTGTAGTGGGATGCATACACACCTTGTTCTGTTGACAAGTAGTGTAACCATCAATGTATGAACGTATGAAAGAAGCCAAGCCTGGCCACCAGAATTCAGAAGATACAAGTTGTTGGGTTTTAAGAACACCCAGGTGGCTGGCAGAAGGATGGTCATGATGTTGTGCAACCACCTGTCGGTGAAGGTCAGTGTCATTGGGTACATAAATTTGGTTCTGGAATGAGAGAATTCTTCCATCAAACTTCCAATCCGAAAGTTGAGAACAGAACTGTGCAGGGAGATTTTCCATGGCCTGTAAGGAGTCAAGAATTAGTAGGTTGGTGGAGGAGGAAGATGAGAGTTTGTCATGAAGTGCGGTATCGATAAGGGATACAAAAAGGTTGGGGGGAAGGAGAATGGTGTGGTCATTGTCATTTTTGGCATCGGATGAGAGGAGGTCAGGTCAATGAGATAGAGTGTCAGGAGCAGATAGAGAGGATCTTGGGACATGATGGATCTTGAGATCGTAATCTTGGATGTCCAGAAGCCATCAAGCTTGTCATCTATTCAACTTTCGGGGCTTTTTGAAGTAGGTAAGGTTTTTATGATCAGTTACGATAAGAACTGGGAAAGGGGAACCTTGCAAGTAGTGTTGCCAGGTTTTAAGAGTGCGAATGACGGCGAGGAGTTCCCTGTCATAGATGTCATAGTTTTGTTCGGAAGAGGAAAAGGTTTGGGAGATATAACCGCAAGGATGCCAATCAGTGTTTTCATCCTGTTGGAGGAGCAAACCTCTGGATGCATCTCTGGATGTGTCTGTTGCCACTGCAAATTGCTTGGAAGTGTCAGGGATACATAACACAGGTTCAGAGAGAAAGATACCCTTCAAAGCATTGAAGGCAGAATCATAGTTGGCAGACCATTTCCATGACATATCCTTTGTAGTGAGGTCGAGGAGGGGTCTGGTGATGTTGGAGTATTTTGGAACAAATCTTCTGTAGAAATTAGCAAATCCTAAGAAGGAACAGACATCTTTGACTTTGGTGGGGGTGGGTCAATTGGCAATTCCTTTGAGTTTGACGGGGTCCATTGCCAATCACCCCAGCTGAGCGATTATACCAAGGAATTCCACTTGGTTGATGTCAAACTTACATTTCTCCAATTTTAAATGGAGATCAAGTTCTTTCATACAGTGAAGAACTCATTTGGTCCATTCTTCATGGATTTTCTGGTCAGGGGAGAAAATTAGTAAGTTGTCCATGTAAATTACCAACCATCCCTCTGTGATCATATCTCAGAATGAGTCATTCATGAATCGCTGAAAGGTTGGTGGTGAGTTTGTCAGCCCAAAGAACATGACTGTTGGCTTGAAGAGTCCTCGGTGAGTGATGAAGGTGGCTTTCCACTGGTCACTGTCTTTTATCCTTACATTGTTGTATCCCCACCATACATCAAATTTGGTGAATACTTTGGCTCCCTGTAATTTATCTGTTAAATCAGAGATTAGTGGAAGAGGGTAGGCATCTCTGGTGGTATGCTCATTGAGATATCGATAGTCTTGACATGGTCAAAGGCCTCCATCCTTTTTTTTGATGAAAAAGAAGGGCAAAACTTGGAGAGAGTTGGATGGTCGGATTTTCCCTGATAAGAGGTTTTCGTCAATGAAGGCATCAGCTGCAGTTCATTCATCTGGGGATAAGGGATAAATTTTTGATACTTTTGGGACAAACATGTCATCAAGATTGATTGGGTGATTGTACAGTCTGAAAGGGGGAACATGGTTAGCAGCTTCTTTGGTGAAAACTTCCCTGTATGCCTTGTATTGCAGTGGGAGTTCTACTACTATTTTGTCCACATCCATAGCTAGTTGTGTAGATGTTGTTGTTTTTCTTATGATTCTTTCCAACTGTAGGGTGGTTGGAGCATTAGGAAAGTATCTAGTAGCCAACTTTTGAATCCTGTTAATAACGTAAGTATAGTAGGCTTGTTTAGTATACCTTTTGGCCATCTCGTAATTGATGTAGTTGATCACTGCTTCTTGTTCTTCTTCATCGGAAAAGTAGTGTTTCATTGGCGGTGGGGGTGGTTTCCCTTTTGAAAGGTATGAGGCACAGGATCCTTGGTGTGTCAGATAGAGATCAAGGGATTTATGTTTTGTCGAGTCAATCTCTACAGTTCATTTCTTCCAATGTATCTTCAGTTGGGTAGCTTCAAACCAAGGCATGCCTAAGATGACATTTTCTCATCCACATTGCATGATGTGGAATGTCACTTATTTGGATGAAAAGGGTGGAAGTGAAGTGTATAGGCCCTTGTTTGTTTGTAGAGTGGTTGGTGTTTCGGATGGTGATAGAGTTGGTAAGTTGTTCAGTGGGGAGTTTGTGTTTTCGTATGAAGTCCCAGTCTATACATGAGATATCCACCCCAGAGTCAATGAGAGCAGCGGTGTCAATGGTTTTCAAAGTGGCTCCTACTTTGATTACTCAGATAGGAAGGGTGAGAGCATGAGTAGCATTCTTGGCAATAATTACAGGAGCACACTGTATGGAGGGAGGAATTGACATCGACTGCAATCCTCCATCTAAAAATCCAATCAATCGTCCTTGATAATTCGAGAAAGGAAAGCGGTGTCGTCTTTGTCCTGAATTTCTTCAATCTTTGCTGCTCTTTCCTCTTTTCCTACTGCTTTTACCTTCCTTTCCTCTGTCTTCTTTGCCAGTCCTGGATGACCAGGACAGTCCCTGGCAAGGCCAGGCTTACCGCATTTGAAACAAAGTCCTTTTTTCATCCTCTCCTCTTGTTCCGAAGGGAAGAGTCATACAGCGTCGACATCCATTGCATTCGGGTCTCGTACTTTTGGTGTAGCTGCAAATCGAGTGTGAGTTTGCAAGGAGGAGTGGTTACCTCCTGTTCGGGATATAATAGTTTGAGATCTGTTCCAGTTATTGTGTAGGAGTTCCACTTTCTTGCACCAATCATCAAGCATAGTAGGGACAGTTTCAGATTGATAAATGTATTACATAAGGGTAGGCTGAAGGCCTTCTGCAAAGAGCCTACAGAGGACTGTCTGATTGCTAAGTCCAGCCCGTGCTGCCAGTGAGTGGAAAGAGGTGATGTAGCTGAGGACGTCCTCCTTCTTTTGTGCCAGTCCTTGAAGCTGGTGAAATGCATCACCTTTGATGTTGGTGATCTGAAATGTGCTGTCAAGTATTTTAAGAAAGTCCTGCCAGGTCCCGAAAGATTGGTTCTTCATTGCTGTCTTGATAAAGGATGAGGCCCATTCAAGGGCTACTCTCTTTTTGCAATACAAGAGGGTTAATGCGATTTTCTCTTCATCATCGGAGTAGATATGTCTGTTGATCATGAGATAAAGGAGAACAGAGTTCATCCAAGGTCAGAACTTGGTCTCTGTTCCATCAAAGTCATCTGGTTTGGCTAGGGAGAGCTCCTTTCCTGGGGATGTCATGATTGTTGGTTGAGAGGTAGTTTGGGGAAGGACGGAGGTTAATGGGTTGGTAGATTGGGAGGAAGGAGCTACTCCAGTCATGGGGTTGGTTCTGGACGGTCCAGACATAGTAGTAGGTGGTGGTGCAGAGGGTGATGGTGTTCTAGGCAGTGTGGAGAAGATAGGGTTTCGGGAGAGAGATGGTCTGGAAGTCTTTGGTCCTTTCTGGTAGGGATTACCCCATGGTGAGTTCGGGTTTGGGTTTGATGAAATCTTGATGGTCCTTACAGAGGCAAGTGTTCGGAGGAGTAAGCTAGATCTTATGTTACACTTGTACTGGGTAGGTCCAAGTTGTAGCCTCAAAGAACAGCAAGTTCAAGAGTTCAAGTGAAGCAAGGAATCAAATCAGACAGACTGAGATGATAAGGTCCACTAATCACATATGATTGAGGAGATCTAGCTTAGAGAATACAAGTACACTACTGATGGCTTTATATACCCTTGAGATAGGATGAGAAGAGCAGAAGAGGAACTCCTTGGGCGACCATCAGTATAGCAAAGCACAGTCCACAGTCAGAACAGGAATCTATAGTAAGGAGATTCTGCAGTATCAAATGATGAAGATGAAATGTAAAGGCTATGGAGGATAGATGTGATGACAAGGGATGAGTCAGAGTATCTAGGTCATTGAGAAAAGAAAGGCTGTCCTTGGTCATGAGATGATATACATCCAATAGAGGAAAAAGAATAAGGCAACGAGTACAACTGGGAGAAAACAAAGGGTAGCCCACCCACAGATCAAGGCAAGTTGTAACATGATGCTTCAGCATCTCCAACTCACTAACACTACATCTCCCACCCATCTCTGCTCCCAACTCTCTGACTGGCAGGTCACCAACAATGTCCTAATCTACAGAGGACATGTTTACATTCCCCCTGATGACTCTCTCTGTTGCTCTATCCTGATGTAATGCCATGACCACGAATCCACTGGTCACCCTGGTTATCTTAAAACCTGCCAACTTATCTCTGTTGAATTCTGATGGCCCAGCCTAGCCCACTATGTGTGCAAGTACATGGAAGGTTGCAGGGTGTGTCAACAGAACAAGGTCAATACACACCCAACTGTCCTGCCACTTACTCCCATTCATGCCACCAGCACCCACCCCTTCCAATCCATCTCCTGTGACCTCATCATCGGCCTCCCTCCTTCTGCCTGTTTTAACTCTGTGTTGGTCATGGTCGACCACACCTACAAGGGGGGTATTTTTATCTCAACTACCAACACTGTCACTACTGAAGGCATCGCAGAACTTTTCCTTCACCACGTCTACAAATGCTTTGATCTCTATGACAAGATCATCTCAGATTGTGGTCCCCAGTTCATCTCAGCCTTTGCCAAAGAGCTAGGTAAACCCCTCAACTATGACCTTGCCCTTTCCACCACCTACCACCCTCAGATCAATGGTGAAACTGAACAGGTAAATCAAGAACTTGAGATGTATTTCCACATATTCTGTAGCACTAACCCTACTTCCTGGTCACAGAAGCTCTCCCACACCGAATTCACCCACAATCACTGCTCTCACTCCACCACCAGTCAATCTCTGTTTTACCTCATGATGGGTTATGAACCCCATGCCCTATCTACCATCCTCCCTGAATCCCACCTTCCCACTGTAGAACAACACCTGAAAACCCTCACTGCTGCTCGAGATGAAGCCCTTGCTGCCCATGAACTTACCAGACAAGTAATGGCATCTCATACCCACCAGAAGTTCACTCCTTTCACCAAAGGAGATAAAGTGTGGTTAGAAGCCAGAAACCTGAAACATCCAACAAATCCAAAGTTTGTGCCAAAGCAAGAAGGACCCTTTGCCATCACCAAGGTACTATTCCCACTCTCCTACCAACTCTGTATCCCCAGTACCTGGAAGATCCACCCCATTTTCCACACCTTGCTTCTCACACCCTATTGTGAAAATGATGTTCATGGTCCAAACTATCCAGCTCTACCCCTGGAACTTATAGAAGGCAAAGAAGAATATGAAATAGAGTGGATATTAAGGTATTGAGGCAACTGGTTGTCATGGCAATACCTGATCCAATGGAAAGGGTACACAGCCAAAGAAAACTTGTGGCAGTCCAAGTAGGACCTTAAACATTCAAAGGCCACCCTCAACAATTACAAAAGATGTCACCCTAAGGCCTTTTCCTCCATTATATGAATTACCACTTCTACCCCATCATCACCACTGCCAAACTCACTGTACCCATCGTCACTATGACTATAGAATTCTACTCCTCTGAGGAAGAACTTGCCCTCACCACTCCCCCTTGTACTGTTTGCTTCATAGACACCACATCCTCTCCCACTACCTCTGTAACTGCACTCTCTGAAGCTCTTCCACCATCTGATGCCATCACTGAACCAGGATGGGATGAGCCCACCTGGGAACCCACATCATATCCCTCTATCCTAGCCCTTGATGTTCCTCTTGCTGGAGAGCATCTCAAGGAACCCCTCTACTGAGATCAAAAAGAGGAACTCCTCCAATACCTCTCCTGTAACCATCTAGCTGTCCCTATCTATGCTCACCTGAACATCAATTCCCCCCTCATCCTCCTTTATAGGGTGTTCTTTTCTTTAGACAACATTCAACCACCCTCTGCCTGCACCACCATGAGATATTATTGAAATAGAATACACTGTAGGAACTAAGTAAACACTAAAGAACCTACAGTAGGAAAGAAACTGTAATGTGTCCGCTCTAAGCTTATGTAATAACTACCATAAATGGAATATAAACTTCAACAGACATAGCATCATTAAAGCCATGCATCAGCTTGGCATGTTGACCTTCCTTTGCAACCTGGAATAGTACCTCTGCGAACTTGCCGAACAGAGGCAAGCCCATATCGCCCTTCCTCCCACTTGCAGCACCTCAGAAGTTTGCATCCTGTCCACACCATCCACTTCATCCTCCCCTCTCAACTCTGATGAGGAGCATGTCTTTCAATGAGAAGAGGACTGGTGGACAGGTCACAATGGTGAGGAACCCTTGCTATACAATCATCTGTGCATACATAAGACATGCTATCAGTGCCAACACCTAGGCCACTGGAAGGTGGATTGTCCAGACTACCAATGTGGGTTTTGCCATTGCTTCTGCCCTCATCACACTGCTACTTGATGTCCCCTTTGCCACCATACTCCAGATCAAGTACCCTCCAACTCCCCTCCTAGCTCCTCTTCATCCTCTCGTTGTTGCTGAATGACCACTAATCAGATGCATCCTACTAGGGGTCCGCCTTGTCCTAGACCTTTGGTAGAATGTCTTCAGTGCTCCCCTTCCCCTCCTTATGAAGAGGACTTTGATGTCATTGCTGAGGCAAACATGACAGGCTCCCCAGATGGGGGATTTCTTGATCTTTGAAAGGTCTTTGTCACTGTCTTGACCTTAATATGGGAGTAATGTTACAATTCCTTTTATTCTTGTCTTAGTCAGTGTACTCTGGATGCTTTTCTTTTTCCTATGATTACTCATCTCTTCCTAGTCATTGACCCAATGACTCATCATCCCTTCCTAATCATAGTTCATTCCATCATCTTCTTGGACATTCCATGCAATTCCATCATATTCTATTTAGTAATCTTGCTGACCAATCCTGTGTACTTTAGTTCTTTCATGTTCCATCAGTTTCTATATCTATGGTATATACACCTTCCTCTTCTTTCTTTCTTTCCTTTCCTTTAAGCTAGTTCTCCTCAGAGTTACCACCCGTATCTCTAGACTAGCAATCCAATGTTCTTTCCTCTCATCACCCCTTGATTCTTTGAGCCTCCACCTGTGCTCTGAACAGGTAGTTTGTCCTCAGAACTCTCTAGTCTCTGGGTACCAAGTTCACTGTCCTGTGAACAGTATCTCATCTCCAAGTACCTAGTTCTCTGTCTTGAGAACAGTACTTCGATCCAGTTGACCATTTGTCATCTGGTACTTAGAATGTCCCAGTCAACCAATAAGTTGCCTGGTGACCCTAAACAACCAATAGGCATTTAGTCCCTCAGTCTCAGACCCAGCTGACTCTCATAGTCTGGTTTTCTTTGCCTAGGCTTTCCTGAGGCTATGCTTCATCCTACCCAGACCAAGGGTAACAGTTTCTTTAGCATCTCAAGTTGCTTATAGCATGCAACTTTCCATTCTTCTTGAGCTGCAGCAGGTAGATTTTGTATATCCTTATATGTCCATTTACATATGAGTTTGACCTAGGATCCATGGTATCATGTGCAATTGCCTTGGAGAGAAGATATCAAAGGAAAGATACTCCCTCTTCATGGCTCAGTCTTTCAACCTCATTCTTAAATTTGTCTTCTTGAGGGGGAAGGACTGGCATAGAAGAACCATCTGGGGGAGGTTGATCAGAGGGTGAGCTGGGAAATTGACCAGGAATATCTGATTCCTCCACATACTTCTTCCACTTTAATTCTCTCTTGATGTCTTTGACCTGTTGTACAGGATGGTTGTCACCATACATATTGTCAGGTATTTGTGGGACATGATGTTCTCTATGTGGTTGTTGTGGGATCACAGGTATGGCTAGTACAGGGGCATGGGGAGGAGCACACTGTTTTTACAGCATAGTGGGAGGAGGTGGACATTGTCCTTTAGGCAATGGAGTGTGAAGAGGACTAGGAGAGGATGGATGAGGAGATAGTGGATATGTTGGATTTGATGGTTCAGCTGAAGGTGTGATTTGATGGTATCTGGAAGAGGAACTTCCACCTCATCAGGAGGGGTAGCAACCTGTGGCTGTGGATGATGCACCTGAGGTTTATTGCATTTAGGGAATAATTGCTCATTGAACAGAGCATGTGCAGATGTGAAAATAATATTGTTAGAGGATTGCATAAAAAGGAAATTAGAGGTATTTCCAGGTGCAATGCCCAAATACACCATGAGTTCAGATTTAGGGGCCAGCTTATTGGTGTGAACATCTTGTGAGATGTGAATATATGCTCTGCAACCTAAAAACACATAGATGGCTTATATCTGGGGACTGCAAGTGCAGGAACTCATAGGGGGTATGCCAATTGTGATACTTGAGGGGTGTACAATTGTACAGGTGTACAGCATGATCCCAACTAAACTCCCACCAGGATTGGGGCAAGCAAGCTTTGAGTCTCATAGCTTCAGATTTGTCCATGAGAGTGCACATAAATCTTTCAATACACCTGTTTTGTTGTGGAGTATGGGGAGTACTCTGGAAAATGTGAATCCTGTTATCAAGCAATGGTTTATCAAAGGCTTGAGACTTGTATTCTCCCCCTGCATTAGACATCCATCCTTTGATAGTGGTATTGAACTGAGTCTTTGCCATAGTGATAAATTGCTTGGTGGCCTGTAATGCTGCATCTTTTGAGCACAAAAGCTTTGATCATCCAAAGAATGTATAATCATTGAAAAAGATGATGATATATTTGTACTGATGGTAGGATTTGATAGGAAATGATTTAATATCAGAATGTACAAGCTCAAAAGCTGTTGATGCTCATTTGATGTCAGGTATGTAAGAATGGCCAGTTAGGCATTTTTCCTTGAGCACAGCTGGGGCACAAGGATTCTTCCTGAGGGAACTGAATGGATTCAGGGAAATTGGGCATATGTTTTTGCACATGTTTGAGGACTTCTCTTGAAGGATGACCAAAGTGTTGATGCATGATATCATAATTGGGGGCAGATTTTGTGAGGTTATGTTTTAAGGAGGGTATGTCCTCAATGGTGTACATGTTCTGATTCATTCAGCCAGGAATAAAAGGCACAAGTATGCTACCATCACCATACAGTAACTTCCAAAATTGAGTCAATGTTTTGAGATTTTGAAGTGTTTGTTATATAACTCAGGAGAAAGAACAAATAGGGCCAAAGTGTAAGTTGGTGGTGGGAAGTACATGCCCCTGGCAATGTGAGAAAAAAATATTGATGTGATTTGAATATGTATCCATGGAGATATAGTCAATTCAATTTAATGTGTCATTGACTCAATTGTATAACTACCTGTCACATTTGTCAAAATTTGACAACTGTCATATATAATCCTTGATAGAAGCATAACTGATGGTTGCCATAGTTACTGTATCATAGTAACCACCTCAATTGACACTATTTAAGCACTGCTTTCATCTCCCATGTCTTTCAGATTCACTATGCATCCTATTTCCTTCTTTAAAAAGTAAAACATCATTTCTCTGGCCTCTAATGGTCATTCTAGTCACTCTATTGTCTCCAAACTTGGTGTAAGCCAGTCTACTGTCTCTAGGGTACTCAGGGATCTCCTGCCCAATAGACCTAGACCTCTTTCTGGCCATCCCTTCAAGCTTTCAGCCACTTCTCAGCATGCTATCATCACTCAAATCACTACAGCCAGAGCTGCCAATGCTGTCCAGGCTACCCACCACATCAATTCCATCATTCTCAGTCCTGTCTCCTCACAGACAGTAAGAAAAGTTCTTAAAAAACATTCATTCAAGGCTGTAACAAAGAAGAAAAAGCCACTTCTTGCTGTAAGAAACAAGAAGAAGTGTTCAGCCTTTGCCCTGAAGTATCAGGAATGGTCTATTGAGGACTGGAAGAGAGTTGTTTGGTCAGATGAGATCAAAATCAATAGGATAGGATCAGATAGAAGGGAATGGGCATGGAAATAGGCAGGTGGGGGCCTTATTAACAGAGAGGTTCAGGGAACAGTGAAATTTAGAGGAGGAAATATCATGATATGGGGGTGTATGGGTTGGGAAGATGTTGGACACCTTGCAGAGGTTGAGGGGAGGATGGATGCCAACCAATATGTAGACATTTTGAAGGACAACTTGCTTCCTAGCTTGGAGGAATCCAGAATTCCTTTGGAGGATGTCATCATTCAACAGGACAATGACCCTAAACACACCTCCAAAAAGCCCAAGAAGTGGATGGAAGACAATGATATCAAAGTCCTGGATTGGCCTCCACAATCTCCAGATCTCAATCCTTTTGAACATCTCTGGCATCATATCAAAAAGGAGCTTGCCAAGTATCCAAAACATGCTAAAGGAGTATGGGAGATTTGAGAAAGAGTGACAGAAGTATGGAACAATATAGATCCAGAGGTGTGTCAGAATTTGATTGAAAGCATGCCTAGGAGGATCCAAGCAGTGATCAAGGCCAAAGGAGGTTACACAAAGTACTAGAATTGGATGATTCTGTAGATTTGACACATAGTTACAAAATTGAGTCAATGACTTGCTGATTTGAATTGACTATATCTCCATGGATACATATCCAAATCACATTAATATTTTTTTCAAATGTGGCCAGGAGCATGTGCTTCCTATCACCTACTTACACTTTGGCTCTATTTGTTCTTTCCCCTGAGTTACATAACAAACACTTCAAAATCTCAAAACATTGACTCAATTTTGGAAGTCACTGTATAACATATTGAGGCAGTTAACATCATCTCAAATTTTGACACTAGTATAAAGTAGTTGACCCATTGATATAAGTTGAACTTCTGAATTTGGGATATGTCCAACATTATACAGTTTGAGTACATGGGGGTGATTAGATTCATCAAGCCACCTGATTAGACAAGACATGTACTTGTGTGTTAAGTCTGAGTTGACTCTTGAGAGGAACTCTGAAACTTTGGAGTTATGGACAGATGGGATGTTGGCTTCACCTTATGTGGTGCACCCTTGTCAAAGTCCTGTCCTGTATTTAGGTCAGAGGTCAGAGGTAATCAGAGGAGAGTACAAAGTACTCAAGTGAGAGGAAGGAGTAGAGACTAATTTAATATTTGAACTGAAGAGTACAAGGCTCAGAGTTACAGTTTATATATGAAGTTCTATGTGGAGATTACTAAGGAGAACATTATGATTTCCTAGGTATTGGTAAGAAGATGAGTAAGGAGATCAGAGGAGTTGAACTCCAAGGCTATGCCCTGGTCATAGAGAAAACTGGATACTACACACCTTTGTTGAGTCAGAGTGCTTCAAACGAGTAACAGAGATGACAGAAAAGGAATCTATACTATAATAGGAAAGTACAATAACTCCAGATCACATTCTCTAGGAGAACACATTGGAGATCATAAGAAAAGTGGAACAGAGTTAGAAGTTGTACTTAGCAAAAACTTGGGATATGACACTGTGCCTATGACATATAGGACACCAGTAGCAGTGAATACTGGCTAGGGATCCTTATGGGTATGGGTACTTGAGGGTATGGATAAGGGTATGGACATTGGATACCTATACTCATACTCATACTTATACTCATGGGTTGGCACAAAATGCAATACATCTATTACTCATTGAATGACAAATGATGTTAAGTAATGCTATGTCAGCTAGAAATTTTCAGGCCACACTTGTCTTATTGGATTTTCTTAAATCTCAAATCTTGATTCACTGTTCTACACATCAGTTCATCCACAGACTTAGCATGTCCACTACTACAGCTTCTAATGTCTTGAAGCATGTCCCTAAAATCTCTGAGAAGACTAGGGCTGCTCTCAAGGATAAGCAGGTATGCAAAAAGTGATCCAACATTCATCTCAAAACAGATACTATAGAATCTGACCACTCTGATGCAACCCTTTCTGACAATCCAAAGTCCACACAAACAAAGGAAATGCATGGTTCTTCAACTGCCAATGATGTTGACTTTATCTCAGACATCAACAAATCCAGAAGTGGCTGCATAGCACTGTACATCAGCTACAGTCAGCTACAGTACTACAATTAGGTCCCCACTGTGCAGTGCCACTACAGTGTGTGACACAGTGCTGTCACAGCTGTCACAGTACCACAAACCACACAGATATGCACACACAATAAAGTCTATAGACAATGCACAGACAGTACAGTTTTTTCATTTTTTCTCTTCATTCATCCACCTTCTTGATAATTTTAGAACCACATCATATTTTGTAAACTACATACAAATGTATTCCTATATACTATACCATGGTCCAACTGTTCTCACCCCTTCTGACCCCCAATATGGCCCTGTTGTCATCACAATGTCTCTTGCATCTCATGTGTGGTCTTTATGACTTGCTCTTCATGTCATGTCTGCCCTGTTGCATTGCCCTCATCATGTTACAGTCATTATAGCATCTTTATCACAATGTCTTCATCACATTGTGGTTGTTGCAATCCTCAGCACATGCACTCTATCATGGCAGTTGCAGTTGTCATGTTCTCTCAGTGGTACCCATCCTGTTGTGGTGTCAGGTCTTCTCAATGGAGGCACATGGTTGTGTAGGTGTTGTTGCAGTGTGATTGATGGCATTGGGCCATGGTCAATGTTGAGTTATCATTTGTGCTGCTGCTGTTTCCAGGCATGTGGTTATGCACATTATTGCTGTCATTGTTTGCAGACACACAGTTGCACATGTTGCACTGTCATATCCTCCAGGTGGTGGTGGTGTGGGTTCAGCTGCTGAGTGGTTGTCATGTGGCAGTTGCTGAGGATAGCTGAAGGGAGGGAGGGGTGTGGGTGTAGGATGCATGAGTCATTGTTACCAAGATGGTGTTGATGACATTAGGTCATTGATGCTGTTGCAGTGCCTTCATTGCTGTAGTGCATGGTGTGTATGTGATTGTGCACAAGTCAGCATGTGGGGCATGCCAGGTGGCAAGCAGTAGTGTCAGATGAGCCATCATGCTCATTGATGGTTCAAGAGGGTGAAGGAGGTGGGGAAGCTGTTGAACAAGTCATTGGGCTTGTTGATGGCTGGTGGGAATGAGTGGGCATGTGGGTGTAGGGCATGCACACTGGGTCTGGTAGTGCAGACATGCTGTCAATGGTGTTGCATCATTGTTGTCATCTTCCTGTGGTACTATGGCAGATGAGCTGCCATGCCTGGTGGATGATGATGCTTGTTGGTGGCACAGTAGGGCAGAGATGTTGTGAGTGACACATTGAATGAGCCATTGGGCTCATTGATAGCAATGGGAGGTGTGAGGCTAGTGGATAGTGCATTGAGGTAGTGGATGAGGCATCAGGACAGCTGTTGGGCTCATTTGTGCAGCACAGGGTGCAGGTGGTGGTGGGTGACTGGTAATGGTGAGTAGCACATTAGACAAGCCATTAGGTTCATTAACAACATGGGGGCATGTGTGGGTGGTGGATAGTAGGTGTGATGGCAGTGATCTGGATGTGGAGCTGGTGGTTATTGATGTTGTTGTTGCTGTAGCATTTAGATAGGTGGTAGTGAAGGGTGAAGAATGAACATGTCACATGTGTGACATGTTCTTGTGAGAAAATCCTAAGTTCCTGAGGATCAGGAAATACAAAGCTAGTATTTCCTAGTCTTTAGAGACTTCAACTGTAGCCAACTGTATGAGTGGATGTCTGTATGGGACCTGTGACTCACTATGATGACTAGCTGATTGTGTTACCATACATTTATGTGGTCTATAAGGGTCCTATGACTCACTGTGATATCTGTGTGACTGTGATAATGTAATAATGTGTGACTGTCATACTGTAACATACTGTAATTATACTGTAATATGCTGTAACACTATGACAACCTGTGTTAAAATCAGTGTTTTGCTGATGGATAGACCTGTCACAGATAGAGAGCATCCTCCCTCATTGGACACAAAGTCTATCATTAAGGTTGATGAAAAGGGTCCACTGACCCTTGAGGAGAAGCTTGGTTAGTAATTCCATTGAACTATTATGTGAAAGTACTTGCCACTATGATCTCACAGTGGAAATGATGAAAGATTGGACATCTCCTATATGTGCATTTTTTGACCTTATCTCAAAAATCGTCAAGTATGGAGATCGTCACATTTCATATGAATTCAGATGCAGTAGACATGGATGTCAAGCAAGCCCAATCCACTGTTTTCTGGATATCAAAGATGCCCATTCAACAGGCAATATGTGCAAACATGTGCACATATGTTAAGGCATGGAGATTCTAGAGGCCACTGACAAAAGCAAGTCAGCAGAGACTGTAAGACTAAAGGTGGTTGGGACTTACATACACATGAGGACAATTACCACAGCATTTCAACAAACTGACAAGGGCAAAGTCAGTTACTCTCATCAACAACATATGTGTATAGAGACATCAGAGATTGTCCACTGGGTCATAGAGTCACTATGATCATATGAAATTGTTAGCAATGTGGGATTTGTGTTTGATGAAGACTGGGCATCTGGAATACTGTCTGTCCTCATCTGACACAGTCTCCCATGACATCTGCCTGATCTTTGCATGGACCTGAAACCATGTTGCAAAGATGCTGCAGGAATATCAAGGCCAGCTCAACTTTACAATGGATGGCTGGACCTCACCTAATCACCATGCATTTATTGCATTTGCAGTTCATCTTGAGTGTGTGGGTGTGCTGCTGAGCATCCCACTTGATATCATTGAGGTTTCAAGGTCACACACTGGCAAAGAGCTCATGAAGACATTTGCATGTCTGCTAGAGCAACTCAAGATATCTGGCAAGGTTTGTTCCTATCAAACAATGAGTGGGTGAATTTTTGAACAGTGTTGTCCAGATATTGAGCATTACCTGTGATAATGCATCTAATAATGATGTGATGATAGATGAGCTTTATATGGCTGTTGACATCTTCAATGGCTCATCTAGTCACACCTGCTGTTTTCTGCACATCATTAATTTAGTTGCTAAATATCTCACCTGTCTGTTTGATCCAAAAACAAACATGCAAGACAATACAGGTGAGCAAACAAGCCTTGAGGTACAATTGAGCAAGTTGAACCAGGAAATGGACACCAAGTTGGACACAGATGTGTTGGACATAGATGATGATATCAGCAAATCACACCCCCTCTATCCAGCCCTATATAGCTCTATACAGACATGCAACTCTGTACTAACTTTATATAGAGCTGTATAGGTCTGTACAGACCTATACAGACTTTAAAAAAAACTTATACTTCACTCATAATCATATATTATAAATATCATCTATTAAGTATATAATACATATTATAATCAACTACAGTATATAGTCAACATCTAACAATAACAAACACATTAACAATAAACCAAATATAAACAAATAGACATACCAAAATGGGATTCTTCTAATCCAACAAAGGTATATAAGTAATATGTCAAAACATAATCAAATAGACTTACTAAGTTAGGGGTAATAAGTGATGAAAGAAGAAAGATAAAATCAAGAAGCAAGAGAGTGTGAGAAAGTTTTCAGACAGTGGATGGTTTATATATGATTGGAGATACAAATAGTTACAAATAACATTCTATGACTTGTTTGCTTTTTTCAATGTTAGCTATGGGAAATTCTTTCCTTAAAGGGCTTCAAAACTCTGGTCATAAGTTGTGCTACACACTCATACCTACAATACTACACTTTCACTACACTTTGTTTGATACACTTTGGACTATGTATTTCCTAAAAAGGAAAGTGAAAATCAAGCTTAGTTTCCATAACAAAAGTTGTAGCCCCTTTTTGTGGGAGTCTGCTGAGAATATTAGCTAAGCAATATGACTAAATTTGGAAGAGTTATAAGTAAATGTTTTTGAAAACATTAATTTAAAAAAAAATAAAATGATCATAAAATGATAGTAAACATATGTGGTGGTACAATACTAAATTAGAAAACCACTATTATTAGCATATTATATAATCTAATCATCTACTTTCCTTTTTCATCTTATATTCTATCCTCAAATATAAAAGTCTAGCAATTGATTAGGAAATGTATCAAATAATATATAATAAAACAAGATCAGTATTTGTTGTATTTTGACAATGTGATGGCCAAATATTAACTAATATAGTTTATCAATTGGAAGATTACAGATATCAGTATTACATTATGTGAAAATGATATCTGTACCTCTGTACCTCTGTACTAGTCTATACCATCTGTATCAAGTCTGTGCTGTCTGTACTTCTGTGTCAAATTCAGTGTTTTACTGATGGAGGAGTGGAGAGGTGGTGGTGAGGACAGGTGGGTTGATGAGCTAAATGAAATGCCTGTTTTTGAGCAACATGAGCTGAAATGTACAGTTACACCAATAAAATTAGCATTGGTTAAGATGAGAAATCATTGCAACTCAACTTTACTATGTTAATTCCTTCAAGCTGTGTAAGATTGCCTTCAAGATTGTTCATTCTAACATAGTCCTCCTGCCTGCATGGAAGAAAGTCCTTGAAGACTTGAAGATCCTGGTCACCTTAATACTGTGTAACATTATAACCTATAGAACTCTACATTCGAAATGCTGGGCTATCCTTTAAAGCACAAGGAGGCACTGGACAAATTGACACAGTGCTGAGACCTACACCAGTGTGAATTGAGCAGTGGAGAATAGGAGATAATGTAGCAGTTACATGACATCTTGAAGGTACATGGCCCTATTGTTGCAAGTCACATTTGCTTGTCATTTACAACAACTCACAAGGAAGAGCTGCCATGCAAAAATGAAGTGCATGCTTGAGACAATACATTCAGATGATTGCACTGTCATCAGGAAATTGATAAGAGTTAGACCAACAATTAGCATATCTGCCAATGGTACAATTTATGTCATTATGATATACATCCTGACTATGTCATCTAACCTCTGATGTGGTTGCTGAGTATTAATCTATACAGTCATTGTAGCTAATTATAGCAACAAACATCGTAGCAACCATCAAGAATGACATCAACCATCCATGCTTGTATTAGTAATCCCTGTAAACTGCCATGCTCAACCATCAATGCCATCAGTAAAGCATTGTCAGTAATCACAGCATAGAATGGTATGAGCCATGTCTGGCATCCTAGCTTTGTATTGACACACATTGCAGAATGGTGTGCTTGACCACTGGCACTGTCTGGAGTACACTACCCAAAATCATAATGCAGGATAGTATGGTGCACATCTGTCATTTTTATTCTGTGTTGACATCCCCTGTAGACAGACACTCTTGACCACTAGTGCAGTTGGTGAAGTGCTGCTAATGATAGTAACTTAGACCAGTGATGCACACATCTGCAATCCTGGATCTAATGGGTATCTGTCACAGAAAGGTGCACTCAAGCATTAACTCACATAATGTCTCTAACTACAATAACACAGGCAAGCATGGCCCATGTTGGCAATCTATGCACTATATTGACTCTCCTTGCAGAACTGTGTGTTTGACCACTTGTACCATCAAGAGAATACTGCCCAGAATCACAATGCAGGCAGGTATGGTGCACATCCATCATCCTTGTTCTGTGTTGACATCTCTTATAGACAGGCATTCTCAACCACTAGCACAGTTGACAGAGTGCCGCTCGGGATTATAATTCAGATTAGTATGGCACACATTGGTGATATTTGCATTCTATTGATATACCTCACAGAATAGCACTCATGATCAGTAGTAGAATAACATGAAAACTCATAATATGGACAGGAATAGATCATGTCACCAATTCTGACTCTAATGAACATTCATTGCAGACAGGAATGCTCAAACACCTGTAGTATTAGAAGAATATTGTTGTTCATGCATCAAGCAATAGTGAACCAGTCAAAGCTACAAACATCATCTGATTTTTGTACATAGCCTGACATCATTGACAATGGTATAGTCTATTCTACTGTATTATTGTCCTGAATCCTAATCTCTGCTCACTTCTGATGGATACATGCCAGAGCACTGTTCTTTGATGGCAAATGCTCAGCATTGGCATAAAGCAGGAATACTTGCCTATTTGTTTTTAATCATTATGTCAACAAGTATCAAAGAGACATACTAGTTCCACCATGTTAGAAGTTGGTCTACCTTCTCTTTTTTGTCTGAATTGAACAGCAACTCTAGTATGCTGTTGTAGAAACATTTGGAATCTGTGATGAGGTTGGTACATGAGAACACCTGGGCAGATGTGAGTGTAAAGCAAGCCTTGAGGTTATTGAGAAATACATGATTATTGGAGAGCTATAACTTACCTGGGTGGCAACATAGGTGATGGAGACCTTAGTAACTGACTGCATGCTGTGAATATGTGTATTCCCAGACTGTGTTGCCTTTGGCTCTTGATCAACAGAGCTTGGGGAAGTAAAGATGTGTTTGAATGCCTACTTGAATATGCTTAAATCAAGGATCAGATAAAGGGACTGGGAATATGAACAGAGACTAGGAAACCACTTTGAAATAGTCTATTCCATGGGTCATCAGGGTCATATGAGTAATTTGTATACAAGAAGACTGGCTATTGGTTGCTAGCCATCTGAATCTGGACATTCACAAGCTTATTTCTTGTCCTATGAATGCAAGCCTTGAGACATATGACCAAAGGAGTCTATGTCTCACTCACTCAGTATTCAATTCATGCCCAGATTTGTTGTTTCAAGGGATGTGAGGATTTAAAGGTTGGTCCTTTGGGGTGATCCAGTCGATAATCACACTCTTTATCTCCTTCATGTCATTGGCTCTCATGCCATTGGCACTTTTCTGAATCTAGACATCAGTAAAAGCATTATAAGTTACTGATGGAAAAGACAGAATGTAATTGGATTACCAGCTCAGCAATGACAACAATATCTTCCTCTGAAGATTCCATGATTTGAGTGACAAGCCCAGGCACCAAGTGAAGTAATTTGTGGAACACCATGTACTCTTGTCTTTCTCTGGAGAATAATTGTAAGCAAATCAATGAGTCTATAAAGTTTACTCACACAGCTGTCAAAGACTCCTGCTCTTCTTCATTGCTCATAAGCAGGAGGCCATTGGTAATAAGGGTTTGAATGTTGCAGAATACATGCACAGATTGCCAGAAGTGCCTCCTATGGTGAACTAGTGGATCCTGAGATGTTCTAGGACAAGTTCAGCACCAGTGTTAACAATGTGATGGACTCTTATGGTTCTTTTCTAGGCTCAAGTTGCAGAGTGCTAGAGTGTGAGCACTTCTGGCCAAGTGTCATGTAAGGTGATGAGCTATCATGGTGATCATACATATTAAATATTGATTGGTACAAGAAAGTCATAGTGAGTTGAATGTGAAGGATCTGTTGTAGCCTGAGGAACCAAGGTGGGAGCAGCACATTGTATTACTCACTTCATGTTGGCAGTTTTATCTCCTGATGACTCTCACTAAGCTCTTTGCTGAATCTTCCTAGAGCTCACAACTCTCCTGTGAATTCAAACAGTGGTGTCAATTCTGGTGCCATTACCAATGGATTCAGATTTCAATTGCTTCCTGTTCCTGCAAGCAGTGATTTCACTTCTGATATTGTGACCTGAAACTGTGGTCTTTACCACAACCACATCTCTGTTTGCACTCTTATGAAGCAATCTTGTATTACTCATAACAGCACTGGTGGGTAGCAAAAGGAAGTTACAAACTGTTACCACATATAGCTTGATTGTATAGCTCTCCACCTAGACTCCCTGATCATGAGAGTGGCTGGAATTGACACAACCACAGTCTTAACCAGTCATGGGTATGTCTGCATTTTTATTGAGCAATCTTGCACAACTAATACTACCAGGACTAATAAGCCTGTTCAAGTCTGGCAGACAAATAAAGTTCATCCAATTGAAGCTCATGAAATGATCAAGGTTCTCCACTTGGAGTTGAAGAGTTGCAACTGAATCTTACTACCTCCAGCACTACTGTCATTTCTGAGTCACTACTCTAGATGTAGGGTGAGTGGTAGCACTGTAATTCTGGAGAGCCACTGGTGATTATAAAGACTCAGCTGAGTGAAGGTATGTTGGTCATGACTCACTATTATAGTGATTCTAAGTCTTTGTATTTTGATCACTGGTCAGTTTGTAAAGCATGTCAGAGTTTCTGGAGAGTGATCAAACTGGTAAATCACTGACTGCTCCTGCAGGTCAAGTGACATTGATTTAATGATGAGTAATATAGCACCTCATACAGTCACTTTAATCATTGGTGGCACCAACATGTTATACACCAATCGACCACAAGGTGACTATCTAGTTCTGTATCATCATGACTTAAAGTTTGACCCTGGATGTAGCTCATATTGTATGACCAGAAAGTGTCATTAAGCATGGCCATGACTCAGACCCAGACCACAAATGTCCACTATTAAAAGTGGCATGTAGGAGTGGGGGACATAGTCTGAAGAAAGTACTAGCCTTCAAGCTGTAGTCTCTGAGCTCATTGTGGAGTTCTGAGAGTTCAAAGGGCAGTTAATGATTTCAACTTTGAACAGTAGAGGAAATGAGCTTAGTGGGAATACTCACTAAGATAGGAGACTTGAGGTGGTGACCAAGCAACAAGGTAGAGCAATAGTTGATGAGGACTAGTATGATAGCAAGAAACAGAGATGAAGATTCTGTTAGAGGAGCAACCATGCAAGGGCTCCTTCTTATATTCAGTACATGTTGTTTGTATCTGTATGGTTGTTCTAAATATGTAGAACAATAGTAGTCAATGGCAGTAAATTCTCTTATTGTATTATAAGTGTTAGCCAATAGCAAAACATGAGCAGTGTAATATAGTAAATGTAATGATCCATTAAGATAGGAACATTTGTAATCATGCTTACTAGAAAGATAAGACAGATAAGAAAATAAGTATGATCTGACATCTGGTCTGATGTCTAGACTGATGATATAATCATTAGTCTCAACACTCCTCCTTACTATTCATGTTGAAAACATTGTAAGGGTAAGACTGTTACATCCCTGCAAGAATTTGTGCTTTCCCAAATTCTTTGTAAAGATGTCTGTGAATTGTTGATTGGAGGGAACATAAAATAGTTCAACTTCTCCAAATTCCACTGCTTTGTGAATATAATGTCGAGGAATATGAATGTGCTTTATTCTTCCTTCCTAAACTGGATTGGAAGCTATAAACATAGCTCCTTGATTATCAACACATAAAGGAGTGTGATTGATCAGAATTCTCATTTCTTTGAATATGTTTCTTATCCATTGGATTTGTTTGGCACATTCAGTCATGCTGCAGTATTCTGCCTCTGGAAGAGAGGTGAACTCTTCTCTATCTTCTAGACAGCCATGACACTATGCCATTTGCTAGAAATATTGCATATCCAGTTGTGGATCTCAATGTTTTGATGTTGGCTACCCAATCTATGTCAGAATAGATGATTAATCCTGTTCAATTTCCTTCTCTGGAATATTTTATGCACAGATTCTCAGAGTGAGCTAGATATTGAACTATTTGCATACTTCTCATCAGATGTTCTTCTGATGGATTTGATGAGAATTGCAACATTTTAATAACAGAGTGTGCAAGATCTGGTCTAGTTCCTAGCATAATATAAAGCAGTGATCCAATCATCAATTGATATTTGCTTTGAAGAACTGCATTCACTTGTCCTTGTTTAGGATACAGTGAATATCCAGTAGATAAAGGGACTTCAGTCACCATACAATTCTCTTGCTCAAAGCATCTTACAACTTTGTTAGCATGTGCACATTCATCAAGGATTAAAGTTTACCTTTGGTGATCTCTTGTGATTCTCATGTCAAGATATTCTTTGCCTTCTCCAAGATTACAGTTTTCCCATTGAGATATGAACCTTTTCTTGTGGTTGAGGATTTGTTTCCTATTACTACCTAAAAAGAGAGCATTGTCAACATAAATGATAATTATAATGATGTCCTTGCCAATTAGCTTTACATAGATGATGGAATCTGAAATACATCTTTTGAAACCCATCTTGATAAGAGATAGATTTAGCTGCTTATTCCATTGAAGTGCAGCTTGCTTCAAGTCATAAATGGCTTTCTTTAGTTGACAGACCTTAGATT
>JBBPMY010000097.1:0-33633 GCA_038090615.1 Phylloporus gajari | reverse complement strand
ATGGTGGTGGTGGTGGTGGGGTTGTTGATGGTGCCCAGTGGCCACCAATGGAATTGCGCCGTTGTTATCTGGTAACCCAATAGAGATACGATTTTGAACTCACCATGTCCATTCATAAGATGGTGTGCCATCGGTGTCGGTGCGATCGCAAACGTGTTGGTGTCATTGAGATTGAGCTTGATGATGGGCAGGGGAAGGGTTATGAAGAGGCGTGCATGTGTGCCAGCGATGGTGGGCCGGACGGGCTTTGCAGTGGACACTTAGCATTTTTTCTGACCAAAAACCACAGTTTGAATTCGTGGGAGTACATCATGTAATGCTGTACAGTTCAATCCAGGTGGCTTGGAAGACCAACACAAGGCTGCAACTTCAACTCGCTCACTTCAACTCATTCGGATTGGGTCCGCATCTAGGTTCTTGGATACCGTACTTAGCTGATCAACCGGCTCACCAATGGTACCACAAGGATAATGGTGACGCACTGCACACAACCACTCCACCCGTGCGCCCCGAACTTACCTCATCTTTACCAGCTATCAATGAGCTCAGAAGCTCGTGTGAAACATACCATGCCTACCCCGCGCCTCTTGGACCATCGACGAGTCCAATTAGGTCAGTCGACAGGTGGAGGACAAGAGGACGGTGATATGGCACGTCGAGGGCAGGGACGTGGCATCCGCAACCAAGACGATGGCAAGGTGACGACAAAGAGGACGGGAGATGAGAACGCCAATCCGCGCATCCCCCTCTCAAAGCAATTACCACCAGGACACGATGGCGATGATTCATCGAGGGGGAAGCCATGTCAAACCTGCATGTGTCCACATAGAGGCGTTGGAGCATCATCGAATGGTGGCGATTATCCCCACCAGGAGAGTCTTCCTCATGAACACCATCCATGCTTGCTTGTTCCCTCAGGGAAGACATGGGGGAGGACAATGGCGACTGGGACTGCTGCAGCACCACATGGTTCTTGGAAAATGGATCGCTATATGCATACGCATCCAGGTCATACGGCGCATGGGTATTGAACTTGCTCCCCACATCCGATTGTGACAGCTCGATGACTTGAACACGGTGCCCGTTTTCAGCACCCACACTTACATCAGGTTTGGGCAACGGCCTCGAGATTCCCATTCATCATCAGCGAATACCCCTCCGTGTTCTCGTTCAACTGCCTTCGGGGATGTGACAGTCACTCGTCACCATGCCTGATACAAAACAGCAACAAGGACCCGACTACAACTGCAACACGTCAGGCCCAACGAGGTCACACGGTAGGGAGGAAGCCGACGATGACATGAATACGACCAACCTCAATGTGTTGAGGACGATGATATGACGATCTGGAGTGGTGGCAACAAGGGAGATGATGATGACGAGGGATCGGGGACGATGGTGCGACCGCAACCACAACCCCACACGCTGAAGACGCATCAACGATGCACCAAGAGGACCCGCGCTCAGGGCACAGGTATCTATATCCAGCGCCATCGAATCCATGTTGGTTAGTTGTGGTCATTCGTACACTGTTACTCAATCATGTGTTTCGGACGGTCTAAATATATGTATTTTCTTTATTTCTGGCCTGCATACCAGTCCGAGTTCTTCTTGCATAAGGTCTGATACGGTCTGCACATTCTGGACTACCTCTGCAGAGGATCTGCCTACTTCTGAATAACTGGTCTTCGACTCCCTCTTCTATGACTTTTTTCACCTGTGATGTGTTGTGATTGACTTTTTGCAGAAACAAATCTGTGATGTTCTGTGGCAGATGCCACAGACACATGAACATACGATAGCCCCTTTGTCATGACTACATATTCACATTTTAATCTAACACTACATTGAAAGCCAAAGGGTCAGAACCTGCACATCCAGCTGTAAATTTATTTCCCAAGAGCGCAAATGAAACGTACCTGTGTGATAGAAAGTCACTGATTCTCGCATTGTGTGTTCCCGAGCAGTCGAGATGCTGCTCTCTCTAATAGTGAGGCGGATGTTACCAATTAACTCATCCACAGCACGCAAGTCGTCGTGGGCCCTTTCGAGGACTATGCGATTGAGCTGGAGGGTAATCGTGTTGCAATGGATGATTTCGTGCGCAAGATCTCTTTGTATGCGAGAGATTGCTTGATCACTTCGGGCGGCTTCCAAAAGAAGGTAAGCTTCCATGCTGTTGCGGGGAGGCGGGACGGAATGACGGGACAATGAGCATGAAGGGCTCTGCGGCTCCAATCTGTTTCACTGAGAGAAAACGCATCAAGGCTATAGAAAAACTCACCATAAAGTCGAGACCGCTTATTGACTTGGTATGAGGATCACTCCCCGTACTTGATTGGGAATCATTGAAAGCGTGGGTTGAAGGACGGATGGAAGGTTTTCAATGCGCTTGAAAAACTGTTTGAAGCGACGCGCATGGGGCAATATAAAAACTGGTATATTCTTCAGAGGGAGTAACGCACGGGTCTCCAGAGGGTGATGGCGTGGCAGAAGGTGGTAGGTGTGGTGTATCGTCAGCCATATGGTGGGGGGCAGGAGTGACTCAAGGCGGTGCCTATCCCATATGTCTACATAACCCTAAGTCCTTCGGCTGTTGGCTGCCGGACTCTCAACCTCATGCCTCGCCGCAAAACTACCTCAGGACGGTCGAAGACTATAAGCTGCCCTCGCTGTGGCAAAAAGTTTTGCACAGAGACCAACGTCCTGCAACACATGAATCAGCCCAACGGTTTCTGCAATAATGGGAACAGTCCAATCCTCCGTGTGGTTCCTGCCAATAACCATCACGATGAGGACCCCACACCTTCCGAGTCGCCTCACTGTCGGCCAATGGACATTCCTCTTGAAGAGGGATTCAATCGCCCTGGAAGTCCTCCCTTGTCCTCTGGAGATATTGAAATGGATGACATCGCATGGACTCCCTTTACCAACGACCCACCTATCTCTAGGCCCGGTTCGCCCCACTCTCAAGGATGATTTGTAGAAGAATTTGACGGGTGCGCGGAGGCTTTCCCCGGTGGAAAGACATTTATGGACAGTTTTTGGTCGGATGAATACGCTGGTCGGAGACAAGAGAACCTCTATTATCCCTGGGCGTCGAAGCAAGAATGGTCGTTCACGTCTTGGCTATTGCATTCTCGACTTAGTATGGCAGCCATTGACGATCTTTTGTCCCTTGACATCGTAAGTGTATACTCTGAGTTGACTCCAAGTTCTGACCTCTACAGATCAAGAACATTGGGCTTTCATTTCGTTCTGCGCGAGAAGTGAGAACTCGTGCCAACATTCTTCCACAGGGCCCGCAGTGGCTATGCAAAACTCTACAGCCAGAGTCTCCGGTCTGTCAAAATATCCAATGCTCCTCACATCTCCGACACTTCAGCACCATAGAAAACATTTGTGCTGAAGTCTAAGTGACTTCCCGGATTTTCCGACTACTTCCTACAGTACCCTCATTCTTCCGACATTTCCGATATTTTTCCTGTGCCTTCGGAAACTCTGGAAGTATAGTTATCCTTTCAGGATCGCTTGTTTAGCCTCAGATATTGTCGGAGTTTTACAAGCATACCTCCGCCTATAGTATAAAGTTTATTCCCTTCTTTTCTTTCCCTCAGTCATTCTTGCACCTCCTTGGGCAGCGGCTGAGGTGAGTTTGATTACTCTTATACTTTATTTGTATCTAATGATTGTAGTGGGCTTTCCTGCCCTTTACTTAGGTGAATACAGTCGTTCTTGCACCTCCTTGGGCAGCGGCTGAGTTTTGACACGGTCAAGGAGCCACCACAACTTTTCTATCGCAATCCGATCGAGTGCCTTCAAGCTCTCCTTAGTCACCCGCTTTTCGAACCTCATATATCATTTGTCCCGTGGAAGGTTTGGACTTCTGCTGCGAAGATTTGTCGGGTCTACAATGAATGGTTGTCTGGAGATCGAGCATGGAAAATGCAGGTAAGTCCATCTCTCTCCTTCGGTATGCTGGGAATGACATTGTCTTAGGAGGCATTACCGCCAGGCGCCTCACTCCTCGGAGTAATCCTATCATCCGACAAAACAAACATCTCCGTCATCAGTGGAAATTGTGTTGCATACCCACTCCTTATCAGTCTCGCCAACATCGATGCGTGTATCCGGAACAAATCATCTCTCCATGCATACCTCCTACTTGCTCTCCTCCCTGTTGCTAAATTCTGTCATAAAACCTCCCGCATTCGCAGCTTACTGCACGATCGGCTTATTCACCGGGCCCTCAACACCGTTCTCGCCCTGTTGAAGACTGCGGCAGCAGTAGGGGTCATGATGAACGATCCCATTGGAAATTTATGCTATTGTTTTACTCCAATCGCTACATGGATTGCGGATACACCAGAAGAGTGTCTCCTTTCTGGCACTGGTCCCAAGGCTTCGCCCGTTACCACCACTACATCCAAGAACTTTGGAGATTCCTTTTGACATCCTCCCTGAACTGCAGAGAACACGCTCTCTGCGATCTGTACAGTTTGTTCAAAAGCTTCACCGAATAATTACAAGGCTTTTCTCAAGGCTACCAAGGCACAGGGACTGAACGGCGTCATCGAACTAGTTTGGTTGGGCTGGCCGCTGTCCCAGCCCTGCGATTTCATCCTGATTGAGCCGCTACACCATTTCTTCCGATTTGCATGGGACCATGATGTCAAGTGGTGTGTTATGGTGCTCGGAGCCGCAGAGCTGGACTTTCGTTTCTCTCTCATTCAAACCCTCGTTGGCTATCGAGGATTCCATGAAGGTATATCCAAACTAAAACAGGTTACCGGCCGTGATCACCGTTCCGTTCTGCGCTATCTTATAGGAGTCACGGCTGGTGGTGTTCCTCGAAGGTTTCTCGTTGCCCTCCGTGCCCTCGTTGATTTTCGTTATCTTGCTCAGGCCCCAGTATTTACAACTAGATCGCTCGATCGGGTTGCCCAAGCTCTTCAGGAATTCCACAATAATAAGGATGCCATCATTTGTCATGGCGCACGAGAGAATTGGGAAATACCCAAACTTGAGCTCCTCCAAAGTGTAGTCCCTGGTATCCATCAGTCTGGAGCGGTGATGCAATGGACCGCCAACGTAACAGAGCACGCTCATGTTCAAGAAGTCAAGGTGCCAGCTCGTGCCGGTAATAATCAGAATTACAACAAACAGATCGCTCGCCACCTTGACAGGCTGGATAAATGTCTCCGATTTGATCTAGCAACTCACATTGCAGGGCGACGAAACAACGGCGTAGCAGCCGATGGAGATATCGCAGATGAGGATGAGAACGACGAAGATCATGAACCGGATGGTGAAAACATCATTGATTTGGCTCCAACCATACGCCCCGCCATCGACTATTTCTCTATTTTGTCTGCTCTTCTTTGAGGACTTCGACCTTCTTCTCCAAAGCCATTTCGTACGTTTGCGACTACGACTACTGCCTTCCATCTGGCACACAAGCCATCGCTCCATCTCACTGTTACTGAGGCCGCTGCCATGTACCAGCTTCCTGACCTCATCCCCGTCCTATCTAATTTCTTTCAGCAAAGATTCAGTAAACCGATGCACCATGACGTCAAATTGCAGATATGGTGCAAACTATGCGTACAGCAAAAGTCATATCACGACCAAGACTTGGAACCTCCCCAGACCCTCTGCGCCATTCCGCCGTCAAACGAGAACCCGTATGGTCAATATGACTCGGCGATTGTTAATACGCAGGTTGAGAGTAACTGGCCAAAACACGGATTACAAGGTCACTCTGTCGTTCAACTCTGGATGATATGCCATCCTGCAAATACAGATGCCGACTTTTTTGCTGCCTACGTCCAGCATTTTAACGTCACCTCTCGGGCGAATCCTGCGGGCGTGAGTCCAGTAACTGGAATGCATCATCTGAAGCGGGTGGTGAGGGCAGATGGAGGGCGCATTGGCGAAGTGATTCCATTGATATTCATTTGATCACCTGCTCACCTTATCCCTGATTTTGGAGTAGAGGCACACTCACGCCTCACGAAATCAAGCAGCTACGAGCTAAGTACTGAATTCTGGCTGAATAAGTATTGGTCAAAGGAGTTCTATTACGCATTATCGCCAGATCTCATCTCCATCAAGGACTCGTAGCTATTATGTATATATATCGTTCTATCTTGAGCCCTCTCGTTTTTCCTGATCAACAGTCATTATCGCTACGACTCCTCAAGCAAATCAACACTCATGGACAATCTGAATACGCCAGGATCCATAAAGCAAGGAAAGTCTGACCAATCTCAACCGGATGAGAAAATTTTTTCACCATCACAGCAACCATTGGCATATCTGCATACCACACCCTACACTCTTGTAAATGTGAGTGCTTCACAGGAGACTGGGAAAACCCACTGAAATTATGGTAGATATCGAGCATCCCTCCTCCTCTTCAGCGAAAAATCGACTGGCATCGCGCCACAATGGACCAGCTAGTGAAGAATGACTTGGAAGTGGCTACTGTGCAGCTTCAAGATGAGGCCGAAAGCACCGTTTTCCTGGCGTTCCTCTTCCCTGAATATGTTATACTCCCACAAGAGGAACGACACGAGAGAAACAACCTTACATTGGACAGTATGGTCAATGAACTGAGGTGACGTGGAATCTACCACAATGGCAAATGGATCAACTTTCCGCCTATGAACACTAGCAAAGGAAACACCATGACACCTGAAGCAGAGATTGCAATGTTCCTGAATAGTGTGTGTATCGCTGTGGATGAGGTACTTGGTAAACGGCTGACTCTGTGCGTTACTGCTGGTTTTACTCAAGTATCCCGCTCACTCACGCGCAGGTGATGGGATGCCACTTCTGCGAACAAAGCCTTGGACAGAGCGTACGCGATGAGGAAACCCGATGTTACCTGCTATTTCTACCAGGGAAATGATAATCCAACATGGGAGGAAGTTGTCACCTTCTGCGAAATAAAGAAATCGTGCAACCCAAAGACTCAACAAGACTCATTCATAGAGATTGCCGGGAAGGCGTTGTGCCTCCTAGGCATTCAAAATGGTCGCCACTCCGTCTCATGCATACGCATCCTTGGGTCATTCATCTATCTCACCACTTTCCATTGTGGTGGCACTGTGTCTACTTGTCCCTTCGACATCAATACTTCGCCGAGCAAGTTTCTGCATATTCTCATTGGCGTGTCGTTCGCGTGCTACTCAAGTATGGGATTTGACACTTCAATTTGTTGGATGGGAATAGGTGGTACGTAGTCATATACGTGTCATTTGTCAGTTGCAGATGACTCTCGTTCAGTTGGCAACCAAGGGAAGGGTAAACATTCACTTCAGAGAGACGACGATGATAAAGGACAACACAACGATGTGCTGGAGGGACAAGCTGACGAAGAAGCCGACGAGGACGAACGAGGGAGGGGTACGAAATGGGTGGAAATCATTGATAGAGATGGGAAACTCCGCAGGGTCGACCTCGTGAGCATTCTTGATATATCCGACAGTCTGATTGGTCGAGGGACAACGGTGTGGGAGGGCTTAATGACCATGGAAGATGGATCTTGGGAGACCGTCGTGGTCAAAGATTCATGGAACGATCCCCTCAGAAAGTACACCGAGGGAATGATTCTCTACATCCTAGAAAAACTTGGGATCGAAGGTGTTCCCACTCTCGTCAGTGAACAACAAGTCAAAAATAACGGAGTCAATCAATCCACGCATTTTCTTCGATCAGCCCTCCCGGGTGACTCCAAATTCCAACTTCGAACCTTAGTTCGTCTCGTTACTCGGCCCCTTGCCAATCTCGTTTTTGATTTCACGTCTATTGGAGAACTCCTTGTTGCGTTTCTGGATTATACTGTTGGTGAGTAGACTATAGATTCATTCGACAACACGACTGACTGAATCCCAGTACACAAGAATGCGTTCGAGATCGCTGGCGTCTTACACCATGACATTAGCCCCTCGAATCTCTTCTTCGGTCCTTCGAAGAATCGCTCTGACCATAAAAAATTCATGAAGGACCTCCCTCCTAGCATTAAAGCGACTCTCTGTGAAAGAATCAGGAATCTCAAACGCCGTGGAGTCCTTGGAGACTGGGGTTACGCCGTTCTTGTTTCCTCCCCCTTGAAGCTAATAGCGAATGATTCTTCTCCTAACCCGACTAACCCACCAACATCGTCATTCGTGGTCGATCCCCATGCTAAGTTTGACAATTGTGTCCCCGCCAGGCACATTGGCTCCCAGGAGATCACAATGGTAGCCGTTGAAAATCTTACGAGGGAGCACGACATCCTGCTCTGGATGGGCACCGATGATCCAGAAAAGGATCCTCATAGAACGATCGACTTATCCCCGCTATATCGAACGGTAAGTGCATGATCCTTCATTCTCTCTGCTGAACCGACACGTACTTCAGGGAACGTGGTCGTGGATGTCTGCCCAGCTCGTGATGGCAGGTCCACAACAGCCGGTGGTGCACAATGCACTACACGATCTGGAGTCTTTGTTCTATGTACTCCTTGGAATATGTCTTCTCTTTGAGAAACCTGGGGAACTCAAAAAATGCTACGACAAATACTTCAATACTTTCAAACCAAGCATTCTGAAAACAATTACCATTCAGTCAGACCTTACGTGGACGCCATTCGTTGTACAGCACATCAGCCCGTATTTCAAACCGATCATCCCACTCTTGAATGAATTGCGAATGCAAGTCGTCATCCCGCTGGCCACTAACAAGGAGGGCCACTTCTATCGCAAGACATCATTTAATCATGACATGTTCATCACAAAAATCGTTGCAGCTCTTTCTGAACTCAGTGTCGACGACTGGAATGAAACGGGATCCATATCGCAAAGGGGTAACGTCATTGCATCTCTTGTCTTGCCGCCCAAGAGTGGGTCATCACAAGGCGCACATTTGCCAGGTCCCCCCCACACTTTGCGGCAAGGCCAAGGCATTGCACGTTGTGCAATCCGGAGTGACTCGGCCCTTTATACACGGAGACATCAGCAGGACGATGACGATTATATCCCCACTCCCACAAAACGTGCGCGTTCCACTTGTGGTCCTGCCCAGGAGATTGCCGGGAACTCGCGTTGTATCACCAGACAACAGAAGAATCCTAAAAATCTCGATGTGTTTCGCTTTTCTTAGTCCCTTCGAAGTTGGGTACATATTCGAGTAGTGTAGTAGCCAGCTTCGTTATTCATGAAGTATGTTGTTCCGCGACCAGTAAGCGATTAAGCGATTGGGTATATAACGAGTCACGACTCCTCTGTAAAACTTCCATTCAACTATGGCCCCGAAGAGGAAGAAAGCTGCTCAAGCTTTCAATTCTGAGACCATCGATGAGGAGAGTCAAACCAAACGGCCTAGACCTCAATCCGAAACCACTGAACCTTCCCTTTCGGGTGGGTCACATTTCATACTTTCCTTCGTCGAACTGAAGGACATTGATAGGGACCCAGCCCAGACATTCTGTGCGGTCTGGAAAAGGTCGTGGGGGTTCGCTTCATCAGCTGCAGAAGTTAGAGAATATCCAAGCCGCAGTAACCTCACGCGCCTCCACCCGAGCCCTCGATGTAGCGACTCAAGGACAAGGGATCAATCCAATGGCTCCCAGTTATCCGTCTGACGCAGAGGAGGAGTACGAGCCAAGTCAGATTCCCCCATGGGCGGAGGATTCTACGATGCATGAGCCGAGTCAGGTCCCCCTGTGGGCAGAGGACCCCGACATGGATGAGGAGAGTCAGATTCCCCCATGGGCGGAGGAACCTTCTGCTCAACGTTCACCACCCCGGCCAACCTTCAAGCTCTCACAATCAACCTCTGGTCAATTTGGCTTCCATGTACCTCCAAACTCATCTGGTGGGCCGGGTGACTCTGAAGCAGAGACGCAAAATGCCGATGTCCCCACTAGACGTCCGTAAGTAGGTTGTTCTTGGTTCTCCACCAGTTAATCACAGTGGATTCATTAGATCTGGGATGGCAGCGTCGTCCAGGTCTTCGCGTCCCTCCTCTCAGAGTGTCTCTGTGTTTTCGGCAGGCACTGGGTGTGCGTCCACTGCTCCAACCTCTCATACACCATCCAAATGCAGGTCGCTCAATGACTATGGAACGTCTAGGCACAACTGTCCGTCGCAACTCCTTCAGCTTACAACAACTCAGTCACAAAGTAGAATTTCATCACCTCGTGGGCATGGTGAGCGCGTAATGCTGCCTCAAGCTGTCACAAGCCACATCGACATTGATGAAGTATCCCCGGACGAGGACGAGCGTCTAGCAGAGACCGTTCTTCGTGGTAAAGGTGAGCATGTATCTCGATGTACAGGCTTATACTAACTTGTTCAACACAGGCACTACTCAGCCGCAGTGGCATAACAATCCGCCGAGAACCCACCAGCATCCTAGGCCTGTAACCCTGCAAAGTAAGGTGGCTGTTGATTTACGTGCAGCGCTAATGAAGCAATCAGGAACTGTAACAGATGTTATTGCTCAGCACCGCCTGCATAACCGTGGACCACGTCTTCTGGACAACAAGCAACTTTTGGCCGTCCGAAACCAGCAAACATCTGCGTTACGTCGTTCACCTAGCATCGGTCACACCAACTTGGTCGCGGATGATGTAGACCAGGCCGAGGACATTACCTCGACTGCCAATGCTGACCTGCTCCCTGAATCTGTGCCCTTAGGGCCCTCGCCAGGTGTCAGGCTTCCCAAATCTGGTACAAGCGCGGATGCGTCACAGTTGAATTTCTACCCCCCTGCAATCCATGACATCATTCAACGAGCTAAACAATTTTCCCATTGCGATCTTGCGTCTATCAATTCGTTCCTGCTGGAGGTGCAATTCAAAGCCAAAATTGTGGAATACATGGACGAAGCCACGGCCGAACGACGTAAATGGGGATTAATTGTACCGGAAGGTGTGTGCTGTACTGTGTGCTCAGGGCTGGTGGTTGACTATGTTATCAGGATGGTGGCCAGAACGTTCTGACAGCATTGCGAAATTGGTGAGTGTACACGTATAACTTTTTCTATCAGTTGATATCTTTTTAGCTTTGGGAAGACATCACGAATTGGTGGTCTTCCCTCAAGAAGAGAGTGTGGATTATTGTTTGCGAACGCTATGAATGGGACCCGCAGAACTGCTGTGTTGCAAATGCTGAAATTGCGAAGGCACTACTGGAACGCAGCAAGTTCTTGAAACATGGGCGCGACGACAATGTAAGTACTTATTCACCACCTGGCTCGATTCTGATGTTATCATCAGGGTCATATGAATAATCTCGCCCATCCGGTGCTTGCTGCTCTTATCAATGATTTTTTTTATGCTGGTTCCAATTCTGTAGGCAATCTCTTCCCTGAGGAGTTTGGCCAGGAAGTTCCGCAAGTGACCGTTGCGCTCGCTGCTACTGCGGTACACTTCGCTTTGTGCTGTGGGTCATAAAATTAACATGCGCATTGGGACAGATAAATGTTGCACTTGACGAAATTGTTGCTCAAGGAAAGGAAGTTGCATTCCGACAGGATACATACGTGGGTGTCTACACGGATATAATTGGATTGATGAACAAGTGTGACACGAATGCCATCCACCGCACCAAGACCCAGGAATTGCGTATGCAGTGGGTGATGCTTGGGAAGTAAGTTCGATGTCTTCTCAAGGTCGTGTATATGACTAATACATCATGTAATCAGGAATGGCAATGGCACAATGACTACTACTGGATTTGATGTAGACCTTGATTAGATAATTTCTGGCAGTGTTTCTTTTTGAGAATATCATCTCTTTATCTGACTGTCAAAAGTGTGATACTCTGGCCTAGAGTGTGATATACTCTAGCTATATTTTCCAAACTGGATCATTCTGGTACAAGCTGTCCAGCACTGTTCCACCTGGATAAGCTATATGGCATGACTCTTTATTCCATGTAACTAGATTTTCCAAACTGAAGCAGTCTAGTACAGACTATAATATAGTGGAACCAGGTCTCTCTACACTAGAATTGTCTGGGACAGGCTGTTAAACACTGTCTATGTCCTGAATAAAACATATATGATAATACAGGAATACTTAGCTAATACTACTAGACTTTCCCAAACTGGGACACTATACACCAGATTGGATCAGACTCAGATCAGTCTGGACAGAGCTGGCCAGTTAGGTACCTTGTTGGGGGAGCTGGAAGGACTGTCATGCTGTCCCAGCCTGTCCAGTGTTGACCAGTCTGGACAATACTGGCCAGTCAAGAGCTGGTTTGCTGATGAGGACTGCCACTATCTCAACGAACACACTGTTTGAGATGCTTACCCGCTCCCCCTCATCTCTGACCCCATCAATAAACTCTGAGATGCCCATGTTTTCACCAAGTTTGACATCCGATGGGGGTACAACAACGTCTGCATCAAGGATGGACACCAGTGGAAGGCCGCATTCGTGACCCACCGTGGTTTCTTTGAACCCACTGTCATGTTCTTCGGAATGTGCAATTCCCCAGCCACTTTCCAGCGATTCATGAATGACTCCTTCTGAGACATGATCGCCGAAGGATGGCTCGTCATATACATGGACAACCTCCTCATCTTCTCCCCAGATGAGACCACACACACAGAAAGGACTAAACGAGTCCTCCAACGAATGACCAAACTTGACCTCCATCTCAAACTTGAAAAATGTCAGTTTGCTGCCACCGAAGTCGAGTACCTCAGTATGATCGTCAAATCAGGTCAGCTCGTGATGGACCCCGTTAAACTTGATGGCATTGCCAAATGGCCAACACCATCCAAACCCAAAGACGTTCGGTCGTTCCTTGGATTCGCCAACTTCTACCGTTGCTTCATTCCAGATTACTCCACTGTCGCTCACCCCCTCCTCAACCTTACCAAGAAAGACCATTGTTGGGAATGGACCCCTGCCTGTGAGACCTCCTTCCAGTCACTCAAGAAACTCTTCCTTGCTCGCCCGGTCCTTCAACTTCCTGATCCAGCCAAACCATTCGCTATCACTACTGACGCCTCCAAATACGCCTCTGGAGGCATTCTCCTTCAAACTGACACTAACGGCGAATGGCACCCTTGCTCCTATCTCTCTCAGACGTTTGGCAATGCCAAATGAAACTATGACATCTACGACCGTGAACTCCTCGCCATTATCCGTGGTCTCAAAGCTTGGCGCCATTATCTTCATGGCTCCCCCCATCGTGTCCAGGTCTTCACCGACCACAAAAACCTCCTTTATTTCAAAGAAGCCCGCAATCTCAACCGCCGCCAAGCCCATTGGCTCCTCGATCTCCAGGATTTTGACCTCCACCTCGTTCACATCCCTGGCAAACTCCTTGCCAGTCCTGATGCTCTCTCCTGTCGTCCCAACCTTATTCCACCCACAGACACTGACAACAAAGGTGTCGTCCTTCTACCTCCTTCTCTCTTTGTCAACATCATCAACAGCACCTTACATACTCTCATCTCTTCCGCCTCTGTCTTGGACCCTTTGATGCTTCAGCATCTTCAACTCACTGACACTTCATCCCCTGCCCGTCTTCGCTCTCAACTCTCCAACTGGCAGGTCACCAATGACGTCCTTACCTACAAAGGACGCGTTTACATTCCTCCCGATGACTCCCTCTGCCGTTCCATCCTGGAACGATGTCATGACCACGAATCAGCAGGACACCCAGGCTACCTCAAAACTCGTCAGCTAGTCTCCACTGAATTCTGGTGGCCCGGCTTAGCTCATTTTGTGTGAAAGTACGTGGAAGGTTGTGGGGTGTGTCAACAGAACAAGGTCAATACACACCCGACGGTCCTGCCACTTACTCCCATCCATGCCACCAGGACCCACCCTTTCCAATCCATCTCCTGTGATCTTATTGTTGGCCTTCCCCCTTCTAACAACTTTAATTCTGTGTTGGTCATGGTAGACCACACCTACAAGGGGGGTATTTTTATCCCTACCACTGACACTGTCACCGCCGAAGGCATCGCAGAACTTTTCCTTCACCATGTCTACAAACGTTTCAGACTCTACGACAAGATCATCTCTGATCGCGGTCCACAACTTGCCTCCGCCTTTGCCAAAGAACTTGGCAAACTGCTCAACTACGACCTCGCCCTCTCCACCACCTACCACCCTCAGACCAATGGGGAAACTGAACGGGTAAACCAAGAACTTGAAACCTATCTCTGCATCTTCTGTGGCACCAACCCCACTTCCTGGTCACAGAAGCTCTCCCATGCTGAATTCGCCCACAATCACCGCCCTCATTCCACTACTGGTCAATCCCCGTTTTACCTCATGATGGGATATGAACCCTGCGCCCTACCTACTGTCCTCCCTGAATCCCACCTTCCTGCAGTAGAACAACGCCTCAAAACCCTTGCTGCCGCCCGAGACAAAGCCCTCGCTGCCCATGAACTTGCCAGACAAGTCATGGCTATTGAAATAGAATACTCTGTAGGAACTCAGTAAACACTATGTATTAGTCTAGATAGTAGCTAGACATTACCTGTAGGAACTCAGTAAACACTAAAGAACCTACAGTAGGAAAGAAACTGTAATGTGTCCGCTCTAAGCTTATGTAATAACTACCATAAATGGAATATAAACTCCAACAATGGCTTCCTGTACTCATCAGAAATTCACCCCTTTTGCCAAAGGAGACAAGGTGTGGTTAGAAGCACGGAACCTAAAATGCCTGACGAACCCAAAGTTCGCCCCGAAGTGAGAAGGACCCTTTGTCGTCACCAAGGTACTATCTCCACTCTCATACCAACTCCGCATTCCCAGTACCTGGAAAATCCACCCTGTCTTCCACACCTCACTTCTCACACCCTATTGTGAAAATGACGTTCATGGCCCGAACTATCCGGCTCCACCCCTGGAACTAATAGAAGGTGAAGAAGAATACGAGATAGAACAGATATTAAGGCATCGAGGCAACCAGTCGTCAAGACAATACCTGATCCGATGGAAAGGGTACATGGCCGAAGAAGACTTGTGGCAACCCAAGCGGGACCTTAAACATTCAAAGGCCGCTCTCAACGACTACAAAAGACGTCACCCCAAGGCCTTTCCCTCCATCGGGTGAACTTCCACTTCTACCCTATCATCACTATTGCCAAAACCGCCCCTCCTACCCTTGTCACCATGCCCATTGAATTCTACTCCACTTCCAATGAAGAACGTGCCATCGTTGCCACCCATTCTCGTACTGTTCACTTCGTGGACACCCCCTCTTCTCCTACTACTTCTGTCACTGCCCTCTCCGAGGCTGCTCCCCCTTCTGAGACCGTCGCCGAAGCAGGCTGGAACGAGCCAACATGGGAACCTCTCCCCTATCCCTCCGTAGTCACCCCAGACATCCCTATCGCCAGCAAACGTCTCAAAGAGCTCCTCTACCGCGATCAAAAGGAGGAACTCCTCTGCTACTTCTCCTGCAACCATCTCGCAGTCCCCATCTATGCCTACCTAGCAGCAGATTCCCCTCTCATTCTTTTATACAGAGCCTTTTTCTCTTTAGACAACATCCAACCCCCGTCCGCTCAAGACAAGACTCGCCATAGTCTCCTCAAGGCCATGCATCAGTTAGGCATGCTGGAGTTCCTTCAAGACCTAGAACACTATCTCTGCGAGCTGGCAGAACAGAGACAAGCCCATGTCGCCCTCCTCCCCACCCACAGTACTCCTGAGGTTCATACCCCATCCACACCATCTGCATCCTCTTCCCCTATAGGCTCGGACAAAGAACATGTCCTCCAACGCAAAGAAAACTGGTGGACCAGTCATAACGGTACGGAACCCTTACTGTACAACCACCTCCGCATGCACGAGGCATGCTACCAGTGTCAACATCTTGGTCATCAGAAAGTGGACTGCCCAGACTACCAATGTGGGTACTGCCACCGCTTCCACCCTCGCCACACAGCCGCTCGCTGCCCTCTCCGTTGTCGTACCCCTGACCGTGTTCCTTCCAATTCGCCCCCCAGCTCCTCTTCAGTTCCCCGACGTCATCATTCCACTACTAACAGAATGCACCCTTCCAGGGGTCCACCTCGTCCACAACCTCTAGTGGAATGTCTCCAACGTTCCCCATCTCCTCCCTACAAAGAGGATTTTGACGCTACAGCAGACGCAAACATGACTGGCTCTCCTGGCAGTGGGTTCATCGATCTTTAGGTCTTCGTCGCTGTCTCAACCCTAGTACGGGGGTAATGTTACGATTTCTCTTTCGTCTTAGTCATATGAGTTCTGGACATTATTTCTTTTCCCTACGATTACTCACCTCTTCCTAGTCATCAGCCTGATGACTCATCATCGTCTCCTAATCGTAGTTCTTCCATCACTTTCTTGGACATTCTATGCAATTCCATCGCATTCTCTTTAGTCATTCTGCTTACCATTTCCTGTGTACAATGGTTCTTTCATATTCCGTCGGTTTCTATACCTTAGGTATATAAACCTCCCTTTTCTTCCTTCTTCCCTTTTCCTTAAGCTAGTTCTCCTCAGAGTACATCCTGTACATCTAGACTAGCAATCCACTTGACCTTTCTTCCCATCGACCCTCGTCTCTTTGAGCCTCCACCTGTGCTCTGAATGGGAGCTTGTCCTTCAAACCCTTAGTCTCCGGGTACCAAGTTCACCACCTTGTGAACAGTACCTTGGTCTGATCGGCCATTAGCCTTTCAGTCACCTTTAGTCCCAGCTGACCGTCCGTCACCTGGTTCCTTCATCTCAAATTTCTATGGGTTCTTCTGAGGCTATGCTTCACCCTACCCAGACCAAGCATAACAATTTAGTTGGTCCAATGCCAACTGAACTGAGATCACATACAAAATATATTCTCACATTCATTGATAACCACATAGGCTATACTTTGATATCCTTCTTGCAGGTCAAGTCAGACACCTTTCAGCACTTTTCTAATATGGTTTCTGTTGAGTATACAATGGTTCAACAAGATAGAATGCTGCTATGCACCATTGTGTTGAGTTGTTGTGTTTGATAGATGCACACAAAGGTTTTGGAACAAGAGTTAATTAGAACTCAGCTGTGGAGTTTGAAATATCTATACTACTGGTATGATTACTTAATCTACCTAATTAGGAGTATGAACTACAATGCACTATCTTGTTCAACACTCCCCCTTGCTAAGCTGCTGATTTATAGGCACATAAGCATTAGAGTATAGTAAAGAGTATGACTAGGAAGATTGAAATCTAGTAAATTCTAAGTCCCAGTTCTGATCTGAATTGTTTGAACTTTATACGACCAAGATTCTTGATGAACATATCTGCAGGATTGGAAGATCCATCAATGAAGAAGATTTCAATGGTACCATCTTTGACCCAGTCTCTTACAACATACCATTTGATTTCAACATGCTTGTTTCAAGTTTCAGTGACTGGATTGGATGCCATAAATATAGATCCTTGATTATCACCACAGATGGGGATAGGTTTAAGATTATACCCAAGTTCTTCAAGTAGTTGTTTGATCCAAACAACCTGTCTGCTATAATCTGACAGGGCAATGTATTCAGCTTCAGTAGAGGAGAGGGGAACGCACTCTTGTTGTCACGATCTCCGACTGAAAGTACAATTAGCTAGTTTAATGAACCAGCCTGTCTGAGAGCATCAGATATTGGGATCAGATGCTCAGTCTGAATCTGTGTAAGCCATAAGACCAGATCCTTTGCCATCATAGATGAGAGCATAGTTTTGAGTACTGAGTAGATAGCGACAGATATATAGTGCTTTATCTATGTGCTCTTGGGTAGGATTGGTGGCATGTTTAGATAGTGCTGTAACAGCATATGCAATGTCTGGGCAAGTGCCAATCATAAGATATAGCAATGATCCAATAATTGTTTGGAATCATGTTTGAAGTTCAGGGTTTATAGGTCCATTGTGTTTCAAAGGATAATATGCTTGAGGTAAGGGAGTGGGAGTAGATTTAGCATTGATTAAGCCGAATCTCTCTATGATCTTTTCTAGATACATACATTGATCAACTAGTATCTGATGATCTTTACGTTGGATACGCATGTGGAGAAATTCTTTGGCTATACCAAGATCTCTACATTCCCACTTCTTCATGAAGTGTCCCTTAATCTCATCAACAATGGCCTTAGAGGGACCACAGAATATGGCATCATCTACATAGACAATGGCTACTACCATGTTGGAGCCTTTCCTTTTGTAAAGGAAGATGCCAGGATCAGATTTCAGACGTTCGAATCCAAGTTCTTTCATGGACTCATTAAGAGTATTCCACCAGGCTAATCCAGCTTGTTTAAGGCCATATAGGGCTTTCTTTAAACAAAGGACTTTGCCTTCTAGCCCAGGGATTTTGAAGCCTTCAGGGAATTTCATATAGATCTCTTCATCTAGATCGCCATAGAGATAGGCAGATCTTATGTCTATGGCTTCCATATGCCATGATTCCAGTGCAGCGAGAGCCAACATCAATCTGACTGTCTCATATTGTACAACTGGAGAGAAGATTTGGTCAAAGTCAACACCTTCAACCTGAGAGAATCCTTTTGCAACTAATCACGTCTGTTTACATCCATCTGGTTTGATGTCAAATACCCATCAATTTCTGATGACCTTGCAATCTTTAGGTCGATCAACAATGTCAAATACATCTCTTTTCTTTAGCATCTCAAGTTGCTTGCGACATGCAACTTTCCATTCTTCTTGAGCTACAGCAGGTAGATTTTGAATATCCTTGTATGTCCATTCACAGATGGGTTTAGCACTTGGATCCATGGTATCATGTGAAATTGCCTTGGAGAGCAGATATTGAAGAAAAGATACTCCCTCTTCACAGCTTAGCTTCTCAACCTCATCCTCAGAATCTTCTTCTGTGAGGGGAAAAACAGACGTGGAGGGACCCTCTTGAGGAGGTTCTTGGGGAGGTGAGCCAGGAAATTGACCAGGCATATCTGATTCTTCCACATGTCTCTTTCACTTTGAATCTTTCTTGATGTTCTTGACCTGCTGTACAGGATGGTCATTACCATACACATTGTTGGGTCTGTTGGGAACATGATGTTCTCTGCGAGGTCTTTGAGGGACTGTAGGGACAGCTGGGATAGGGGCATGAGGAGGAGCACACTGTTTTTGTGACACAGTGGGAGGAGGTGGACATTGTCCTTTAGGCAATGGAGTGCAAGGAGGACTAGGAGAGGATGGACAAGGAGATGGTGGATGTGGTGGATTGATTGGTTCAGCTGGAGGTGCTGATTTGATGGAATTTGGAAGAGGAACTTCCACTTCTTCAGGTGGAGCAGCAACCTGTGACTGCAGATGATGCGCCTGAGGTTTATTGTATTTAGGGAACAATTGCTTATTGAATAGAGCATTTGCAGATGTGAAAACAATATTATTAGGGGATTGCATAAAGAGGAAGTTAGATGTATTTCCAGGTGCAATGCCTAAGTACACCATGAGTTCAGATTTAGGGGCCAACTTATTGGTGCGAACATCTTGTGGGATGTGAATGTATGCTCTGCAATCAAAGATGCATAGGTGGCTTATATCAGGAGACTGCAAGTGCAGGAACTCATAGGGGGTGTGCCAATTATGACATCTTAAAGGTGTACAATTGTACAGGTGTACAGTGTGATCCCAACTAAATTCCCACCAGGATTGGGGCAAACAGGCTTTGAGTCTCATGGCTTCAGATTTTTCCATGAGAGTGCACATAAATCTCTCAGTGCACCCATTCTGCTGTAGGGTATGTGGAGCACTCTGGAAGATGCGAATCCCATTATCAAGCAGTAGTTTGTCAAAGGCTTGAGATTTGTACTCTCCCCCTGCATTGGACATCCATCCTTTGATTGTGGCATTGAATTATGTCTTTGCCATAGCAATAAATTGCTTGGTGGCCTGCAATGCAGCATCTTTTGAGCACAAAAGTTTTGACCAGCCAAAGGAAGTGTGATCATCAAAGAAGGTGATGATATATTTGTAACAATGATAGGATTTGATGGGAAATGACTTAATGTCAGAGTGAATAAGCTTGAAAGCCATTGATGCTCGTTTAGAGTCAGGTAAGAATGGTCAGTTAGGCATTTTCCCTTGGGCACAACCAGGGCACAGGGGTTCTTCCTGAGGGAACTGAATTAATTCAGGAAAGCTGCAAGTATGTTTTCGCACATGTTTAAGTACTTCCTTTGAGGGATGACCAAAACGTCAATGCATGATGTCATAATTAGGGGCAGATTTCATAAGGTTATGTTTTAATGAGGGTATACCCTCTATGGTGTACATGTTTTGGTCCATTCTGCCAGGAATAAAGGGGGCATGAACAGTACTGTCACCATATAGCATTTTGAGGTGGTTAATGTCACCATGAATTTTTGCACCAGCACAAAGTAGTTGACCCATAGAGACAAGTTGGACTCCTGAATTTGGAATATGTCCAACATCATACAATTCAAGTATATGAGGGTGATTAGAATCATCAAGCCATTGTATAAGGCATGTATGTACCTGTGCCTACAATGTGTAAAATGCCAGAGGCAGTGAATACAGACATTTGGTCTTCCTTTTTCAAGGGAGTATAAGTGACATAGTCACTTCGATCAGGGGTGAAGTGCATTGAAGCACCAGAGTCCAAAGTCCATAAAGGATTTGGGTTGGAACATCTCTCACACTTAGATTTTGAACCATGTGCACAGATCTCAATGTCCAATTCCATATCTACAGGTACAGATGTATATACTGTAGACAGAGTGCAGTCTGAGACAAAATTATATGCTGTTGCAGCATGCTCGGATGAGGACTGATTGGCAATGATGAAAGGGTAAGAGACATACCTTAGGTAGGGGTCCCACTCATTGTCAGACCTGTAAATGTCAACCTGGTCTTCATCATCCCAGGTTTCGGCAACAACACCAATCTCCTGCCTCCGCTTTGAAGGAGGACTCTCCAAGCCTTCCATTGAAAATGGACAATTGGTTTGAATCTCCTCTGGAAGAGTTTGATAAGGAACATCTTCCTCATCAGAAAGCTCATATATGTACACACTGAGCTGTGCTTGGGAGGAGCCTTCTATAGGTGTGCGGTCATGGCAATCGTCAAACCACATCCCTGAATTCTGAGCTTCCCTGGTGGCTTTTGAGCTGGAGAAAATGTCAGAGAAGAGAGCATCCCAATCTGTTTTGAGACACTCACCAAGAGAACATTTGAGAGGAGGGGAGGGGATGTGAGGAGGTTGGGGCAAGGGAGTGTGGCGGATGTTGGACCAGTCAATGCGATCCATCAAGGGCATGGCAGTGGAGAGAGAGCATATGCTCTCAGAGGTCGTGGCCAAGTTCATTTCTTGCACATATGAAAACGCACTTTGAACTTCCTTGAAGGCAGAAGGGCTGCCTTGGCCTTGGTACATGAGAGCCGAGCGATGTGCAAGGGCTTAGGGGTCCACTGTTGCCAGGATGTCAGTGATGTGAGTGACAGAAGCGAAGAGGGGTTGATCCTCTTCAATGAAGCCCAAATGGGCCTGACCTCCTTGTTGCTTCTTGGAGAGGTGTTTGCCTCTCTGTCCTTGTTTGCCTTTGCCCTTCTTCTCCTTCTGTGGGCTGCTTCCTTGCTGCAACCCAGAAGGCGCACTAGGTTGCTGCTGCTGCTGGAAGGAGGGATCTACCTCCTTGTGCTTGACAGCTGAAATCTTGTTGGCATGCTAGGGCACCTTGCCCTTGCCCATCATCAACAATTGTTCAAATTGCAGTATGATGACTGCTTGTACGTTCTCAAAGGTCAGGTCCTTCGCCTTCCCTGCTGAGACCTTTTCCTGAAGGGCGTTCTGAGTGATGTTGGTATACGAGGCAGAGAGCTTCAACAGGACAATCATTGCCTGGAGCTTGGCCGAAATCTCGTAACCAGCCTCTTTGAGCTTGGTGAAAAGGTGCTTGAGGTGAGTGAACACAGGAGTGGGATTGGAGGACATGGGGATGGCGAGTTCTATCATCACCTTGAAGTCAGAGTAGACCTGAGGGATCTCAGTCTTGTCAAAATCCACACTTAAAGCATCAAGGAGATTGGCAGTGACAGTCTTGGACTTGTACTTCTGTTGGAGAGCAGAAGAGAGGGCAGTGTGGATGGTACCAACAATCTTGTCATTGTTGGAGTGCCAGTTGATGTACTGATGATGATCCTTGGAGGTAGAGGTGCTAGTGAGGACAGCAGGAGATGAAAGTTGGAGAACCCAGGTGGAACCAGTAGCCTTAAGGTGGTTGATCATGGCAGTCTGCCATTGGTAGTATCCGATCCTGTTGAAGATGGGGAGACAAGTAGTAGAGGTGAATGCATTGAAAGAAGACATAGTTTCTAAAACACAAAGTGTCAGTAGGATATACTGACATAGGTTCCCCTTAGTGCCCACTCACACAAATAGGTAAGGATGTGTTAAAAGCAGCAATCCAAACCATATGCAGCAGTTGGGACAACTAACCAAGTTGTGTGTAAAGCAGCAGATGAGGTGGACACAAACAGTGTCTGATGCAGTGTACTTTGGTGCAGTGTGTTAACATGCTCCTCAGTCACACATCAGGGCTCATAACCTGTCAAGCATACGTTGGTTCAGTGAGATAGAATGCTGCTATGCACTGTTGTGTTGAGTTGTTGTGTTTGATAGATGCACACAAAGGTTTTGGAACAAGAGTTAATTAGAACTCAGCTGTGGAGTTCAAAATATCTATACTACTGGTATGATTACTTAATCTACCTAATTAGGAGTATGAACTATGATACACTATCTCGTTCAACAGTTTCATGGTCTGAAACCTTCATAGGGAATAAATTAGTCTCCATCCATTCAAATCAAGGGGGGGAATTCACAAGTCAAGAGTTTCAATCATTCCTCACTTCCAAAGGAATAACTCATCAGACTTCTGTCCCTCATACTCCTCAGCAAAATGGAAGAGCTGAGAGATTTAATCAAACCATATTGGAAAAGGCAGAAGCCATGCACCATCACACCTGCTTGCCTAAATCATTTTGGCAAGATGCTGTGGAAACAACTGTCCACATCTATAACAGGCAGCCCATGTGCTGTCATGATTGGAAAACCCCTATTGAACTATTCAAGAGAGATGGAAAGAAACCAGACACTTCATATTTCTGAGTTTTCAGCTGCAAAGCCTACATCCTTATTCCTCCTGAGCAAAGGCCTGACAAACTGTCACCCAAATCAGAGGAAATGACATTTATTGGATACAAACTGAATACAAAAGGATGGCATTTTTGGTCAAATTCCAAACATTGAGTTGTTGTGTCAACAAATGCCACTTTCAATGAAGAGAGATTTCCACAATGTTCCAAAAGTCATGATGATGGACCTACTCCTATTCCAATGATGGACAATTACCAATCTGATCAAGAATCAAACAAATTGGAACTGCCTAGAGCAAGATCATCAGATTGTTATGAGTACTTCTGGGTTCCTTATGGACCTGATGGAGCACCACCTCCACCACCTCCTGATCCTGATAATTATCAAGGATTCAATTAGTTTGATAACAGAGATGATAATAGAGATGATCCAGACCAACCAAATGATCCATCTTCCAGAAGGAGTTCTCGCCCTTCTCAAAGAGAATCACCTAAACAAGAGAATCTTGGAGAAGATCTAGAGTGAGAGTTCTCTTCTCCAGAACAACCTCCCTCAAAACACTGCTTAACTCTCACAAGACCTGGGATTAAACACCAAGGACCTGAATCAGGCCATAGATCATCAATAGATGATAGGCACCAACACAAAAGGTACCTTGCATCAGATTCTCCTCCTACTCCTCCCACACCACCATCACTGGTATGGAGAATTCCAGATTCCATACAAAAGAACTGGTATGTTCCCAGACAAAGGGAAGATGAATCATTGGTGGAGTTTCAAGCTAGACCTCATCACTACCAACCAATGAGAGAGGAACAAACAAATGTTCAAGAACCACTGGAACAAAGACAGGAATGAAGATTGCAAAGAGTTCCTAGATCTAGATTCATTCCTGATAATGTATATGGGGAAAGACATCCAATGGGAATCAAATCTGAGATAAGACAAGGTCTTGATCCAATTCAAGAAGATCAGGAGGAGCAAGCTTCTAGAGCAAAAGCTCAGAATATTCCAGAAGATGATGATGATATGGAAAACCTATACAGTAATGTATGGTTTAGATCTCATCTGTCACATGCCATTCAATCATCTGATTGTATTGTTCCTAAACAATTCCAGGATGTTGCAAAACTACCCTGAGATGAACAAAAAGAATGGAATGATGCAATGAAGAATGAGATTTCCTCTTTAAAAGAGAGACAAGTTTGGAACTGGTTGACTTACCTAAAGGATGCAAACCTATAAAAGGTAGATGGGTATTTGCAATTCATCCAGGAAACTGCATGAAAGCAAGATTTGTAGCAAATGGATTTATTCAAGTTTTTGGAATAGACTACAAAGAAACCTTCTCACCAGTGGCACAGTTCGAAACTGTTCACCTCCTTTTTGCTCTGGCTGCTCTCAATGATTGGGAGATGGAAGCACTAGATGTCAAGACAGCTTTCCTTTTTGGAGATCTTGACAGAGAAATCTATATGACACAACCCAAAGGTTTCATGATGAAGGGTCAGGAGTTAAAGGTCTGTCGGTTGAAGATAATGAAACTGAAGCTAGTTCCACTGGGGTGCACAGTACAATGAAGGGAGTATGTACAGTTGAGACTTACGGTACTAGCAGAGGCTTCTCCTTGAGGTGTGAGAGTCTAGATTGAATAGGAACAGATAAAGCGACTTCTAATTGATAGAAGTAGTCTGATACAAGTGATCTGACTCGTATGTATTCTGTGTCTACTGTTTCATGTATAAATGTATCGTATATATATCTATAATTCAGTCTGAGATAACTGAGTTTGATCTATGAATTGTTGTAGAACGATCTGTCTATCTATTGTTCTCTTAATGTAGACTCCATTGTTCTAGTATTAGAACAATGGATATGTCAATAGGACAATAGATAATCCTTCCTATTGTTCAAATCGTCAATAGGAATGTTTAGGAACATAGGATCAATTAGAATTGACACTAGGATCAAAGTGTCATGTCAAATGTCGATCATTAATGATTGACATGTTGTCACTTATTCCATATGTGGTACATTAGGAATAGTGATTAGAATAATTCACTAACAGCGTGACAGACACTTATTAGGATAATTATCCTAATGACCTATTAGCGTGACAGACACTACTAGGTTAATACTAATCATTAGTGTGATAGACAAATGATTAGTGCTCATTACTAATGTTATTACACTAGTAATTTCAACATATTCGACCTTCAGTAAATTTTCGCAGTGGATCGACCCAGGAGTCCTTCATGACGACTTCTTCCTCTCCGTGATCAATGGTAATCGTACCACTCCAGACAGTCGTACCACGACCGTGTAGTGACCCGGATATGAAGAGAAGTTGAGTGACCGAAACGACATAGCATTTGCCTTGTTTGACAATCTGAATTGCCTTCTGACCATTGATAACTGGGGAGACTGTATGATCAAAGCCGAGAATGATCCCATTGGCAAAAGTAACCCCGAGGAGGATACGGAGGAATTGTTCGGGATAGGTGTGAAGGTCGAGGGGATGGGTAGAGATTGAACCTCCCCGATCGAAGAGGGTTAGGATGATATGTGTCCCCAAGATACAGATGTCAGGCATCGCATAACGGCCGTCCTGAGCTTCAAGCATAAACGCAGCCTTTCCGGCCAGCTCCACGTACGAAGCCTTTTTGCTGTCATCAGAATAAGTCTTTTTCACTTCCCCCATGGCGTATACATCAGTTCGGATATCGAACTTGTTGTTATTGTCAACACGCTTCTGGATCACTTCTTGGTTGCAAAGGAGGAGATCGGGCTTCCGAATGACGCCGGATAACCAACCATTGGCGTCTGTGCAGCCTTGGCAGTCCATTGCCTAATATGAAGTTGAACGTAACTGAAACATTGTAAGTTAAATCACTAGCACATACCTCGTGGCGTGAATACCCTGGACTTTATTTATTATACCGTTGAAAAAAGAGGCCATGCTCTCTTCCAAATAGGCCATTGCCTTAGAGGGCTTGGGGCAGTTCATCCAATGACCTCTTCGGTGTAATCCTTGATTTTCCAGGGTGTGAAGGACAGACTTGATGCTATTCGTATTCGAGTTCTCGTAGTTGTTGAACATGGTGCCGTCAGAAAAAAAGCAATCCAGGAAGCTTATGGTCTGCCCCATATCCAGTGAACAGTGGACGGGGGCTGTGTCTTCATCCACTTTCGGGTCCATAGATTCGCGATACGTGTCCACTCTGTGGCGTATCTGGGGGGGTGTAGCGAGCTGTATGTTTTCGTGAGCACTGGGGTTCCTAGAGCCTATCTGGGGAGTCTGGGAGCCTAACTTACTGCGCATAGAGAGAGTGGCATATTGTGCTTAGTAATAAGACTCAGGTATCAGCTGACTCAGTACGAAATGATAAAATGGCTTATGTGCTGCATATAAACAGGTCAGGGATCCTCTGGGTATTCCAGTGGGAGTGGCGATTCAAAAAATGAAGCAGTCAACGTGACGGTTTAAGAGTTATCGGGTAATCGATCGTGAAGGCTGATTACCACATCATAAGTAATACAACCAATGTAGTAACTAACTCAGAGTGTAATAGAACTCCTTCGACCAATACTTATTTAACCAGAACTCATCCAATACCTCGTAGCAATTTTGCTTAGACAAACGCGAGTGAGCCTCCTTGCCAAAATTTGGAATTAGGTGTGCAGCAGATCATATGTTCGAGATAGGGACTACACCACCGATTCGCGTCCCATTTGATTTCATCGCACGTCTGAGTAAATGCATCCCCGTTCCGGCGTGAACATTGTTTATACTGGCCTGAGAAACAACATTAAAACGCTGGACATAAGCAACCAGATGGTCCGTGCCCAATGGACGGAAAATGAGCCGAAGTTGGGCAACAAAGTGACCTGTCGTCGGGATAAGTATGGCACATGACAATTCATATGTATCAGACATACCATTAAGGCCCAGGCGAGGCCAATTGCTCTCAGAGCCAGGACTCATGATGACAGAGTCATATAGGCCATGACTGTGAGCAGGAGATGGAGGAAGCACCCTTAAGGTTTGAGGTACGTCTACATTTCGCTTGTCATGAAAAAGGGGGTTCTGTACGCGAACTTTGTACCATATCTGTACCTGATCAAACAGGAGCAGCGAATTGTTGTCTGGGGTCCTTACGCCAGAGACGGGATGGCTCGAACGATCCTGTATGTGCTTAAGAAATTCTCCAATAGCAGGACGGAGGTCAGGGATTTGAAAATGCGTTGCAGCCTCATCAACGGTCATGCGGAGACTCGGTTTTGCTGCAAGATGGAAAGCAGTAGTAGAGGTCGTGAAGGTCCAAAATGGTTTCAGCGCATTAGGAATGGACCCACATGAGAGAGCATCGGCAAGGATAAAATAATTCATTGCTGGATGAGAAAGACTCGTCTGTTCACTAGGGAGAGGAGCAGACTCGACAGGTTCAACATCATCGTTCTGCTCGTCAGCATCATCATCAATGAGGGAAAGTTGCTCGCACAGAGCCTGAGAAGACGTGGCGAGGTCAAAACGTGAGCATTTGTCGGAGTGATCAAGGTAGCGGGCAATTTGGTCGTAATAATTTTGGTTGTTAGTTGACTGGGCGGGAGTCTTGATTTCCTGGACGTGAGCGTGCTCAGTAGCATCGGCAGACCATTGCGTCACAGGGCCAGAGCGGCAGATGTTTGACACAACGCTCTGAAGCAGTTCTAGCTTCAGTATCTCCCACAAGTTCCTTCGACCACCAGCCTGGACAATGGCATCTTTATTTTCGTGAAATAGCTGGAGGGCTTCCGTCAGCTTCTCAAGGGATTCGTCAGAAAACACAGGCGCCTGCGCAAGGTAGCGAAAATCGACCAGCGCCCGGACCGCAATAAGGAAATGGCAGGGGGTGGAACCAGCAATGACACCGATAATGTAACGTTGGATAGCGCGATGATTGCGCCCGGTGACCTGCTTCAAAGCTGAAATCCCATCTTCGAATCCGTGATAACTGACTGCAGGCTGTACTAGAGAAAACCAGAAATCGATCTCGAGAAGCGTCACGACCACGATGCACCATTTGACATCGTGGTCCCAGGAGAAGCGGAAAAAGTGGTGGAGGGGTTCAATATGAAGGAAAAGGGACGGACAAGATAATAGCCAGCCTAACCAAAACAGTTCAATGACTCCGTTCAACTGGAGAGTCTTGACTACCTTCAAAAAGGCACTGTAATCCAGCAGAGAGCACTTCCGAAGTGCTTTCTGGATAGCGGCAATTATATGTGCTGCTGTGCATGGGGGATGGAGAAATGGGTCGCCGAAGTCCTTTGAGGTCGCGAGGGTAAGCAGGGATCCTTTGGGATTAGTGCCAGATAAGAGCCCTTGCTCTGGCGTATCGGCTATGTAGGCTGCAATCGGGGTATAGCAGTACCACAGATTGCCGACGGGATCACTCATCATGATGCCGACTCGGGCAGTGGTCTTCAATGGATCAAGGACCTTACCCAGTGCTTCATGAATAAGTCTATCCTGTAAAAGGCCCCAGATTTGAGTGTGTTTATGGACGAACTTTGCGATGGGGAGGAGTGCAAGAAGTAAGTAGGTATGCAACGAGATCTTGGATCGGATTTCGGGGTCTATGTTGGTGAGGCTGATGAGAAGCGGATACACCACACGATTTCTGCACATCACCGATATATTTGTCTTGTCCGAAGACAGGACGACACCTAGTGTAGTTGCACCTGGAGGAAGGGCATCCTAGACGTCCGGATAAGTATTAACCATCATTTCTTTTTTAAAAAAGGAGTACCTGAATAGCCCATGCATGATCCCCACTCAACCAATCTTCATATATACAGCAAATCCGAGTGGCTGACATCCAGACCTTGCGAGGGACGAAAGAAATGTGGGGACCAAGAAGTGGGTGACTCAGGAATGATTGTAAACAATCAAGCACAGGGCGGTAGAAAAGACAGACAGGTTGCTTAGTGGGGACTGACATGTGCATCCGTTTGCATAGCCATTGCAGCCCCAATGGCAGACTCTCAACACGCAATCAAAGCTCCCTGGCAGTCCGATAGGAAAGGGACAGTCGTTTGATCTTGGAACGATCAGGGAAAAGTAATGAATGGACGATGATAACTTATGATGGACAGGGATAATAAAGAGTCGATAGCACCCATACTGAGTCCTGAATGTATGCACCATGAAGAAAACTGCCACTCATCGCTTGAGGCGAAAGGGAAGTACAGGTTTTCTTTGCATTCGTCAGAGTACTTGTCGTGCCAAAATGAATCCATGAACGTGGTCCTGCCTGGATATGAAGTGCTGCAGCCCTGGTAGTATTCTGTAAATGTCTGCCTATTGTGCGTATTGTCGAGTTCTATGCTAGCGTTTCTATCGTTCACGTCGTCCTGTTCCATGCCAGCATCTTCATTATTCACATTGTCCAGTTCCACGCCAGCATCTCCATCGTTCGTGTCATCCAGTTCCATGCCAGCGTCTCTTTCAGGTGACCCGGCAATACTTGGATGGGGAGGTGAATACCTGGTTTCAGGGAAATGAGGATCAATTTCCAGCTGGTCGTCCAAACCAGGGTGATGGGATGCCTGGGGATCTTCAAGAGATCCATCTTCGGAATGCCTGTATATCGACCCATGACAAGTCCCCAATGGCTGGTTCATATGCTGAAGAATGTTAGTCTCTGAAGAAAATTTCTTTCCACACTTAGGACAGCTGATTGTCTTGTTTTTTCCGTGATTTGTCTTTGCTTTGGGCATGACTCAGAGCGACCAGCAGGACACAAAGCGAGCCGAATGCACGTTGAGTTTGACGTTGAGCAGCCGCTGAGAAGTGCATAATTTGAAAATGTAAACTACACGCTGCACTTTCAACGCTTTGCCGTCTTTTCAAGCCGCCCTCAATGAACACGCCTCCAGTCCCTCCCCTCACTGCAGAACCTGCATCAGATGAAATATTTCATCTGGCTCCTTTGTTCATGCTCAACGAACACAGCATTTCTCCTATACCCATGGCCATCCATGGGACAAGTTTGTTGCAAGCACCTGATCATGGAGCACATACATCCTCGTCAGGTTCTGAGGGTCATCCGGCTGAAGGTATTTCGGAAGCTTCTGAGTCTCCCGATGGGGATGAAAATGTTTTTCCCCAGCGAGAGGTAAGTGAGAATATAACTAGTAAGAATAACTAGTGTGAGACCGTAGGTTGACAGCTAACGTTTGTTCGTACTCGCAGACTGGTCCATATGCCATTCCCTGCCCACATAACTCTAGGGAGACTTACCTATTGTTAGAGACTGCCCACATGGACAGTCGCATTCTCAGCGCCCGAAAGCAACTTGCTCTACAGATCATCCACCGGAACACCCTTGTATTACAATACAACCGGATGATCTTGGAGAGGGCGCAAAATGATCTGTGGCATGCAGATCAGTTCATTAGCCATGTCTGCCTGATGATTTGGAGGAGTGGTCACACGCCTGCCTTCGAATACGCCATGTCCGAAGGCCATTCACATTTCGCCTGTAAGTCCAAAGGTATGGACCATCTACCCCGACCACCTATACTCACAATTCGTCAGAGATTCCATCCCACGACGCCATTGATGTTGATATCATGTAGGCTCGAGGACAGAACGTTTGTAGTCGCAGGGCTTGAGCAGGGTGCTCCTAAGTTTTATTTACATAGTGTTCTTTGTAGTTCTTTCGACCTTCTCTGTCTACCCTTAGTACTATCTATCAACTTGTGCGATTTCTGTTGCCATCAAATTCCCCTCGCACACAACAAACTTGCCTCTTTCATGTTTTTAGTGAAGTCTCACCCGGCACGACTTCCAAAGAGCCAGCCTTGCTCGATTACCACCTTTTGCTCCTGTCTGTCACCCTGTCTCTATAGCTTCCTAACCTGCACTGCTCTCCAAGTTGTATCGCCCCCTGTCCTTCCTTGCAAATTTCAGGAAGGTCCGCAGGAACGACGGCAATGACAATAACACAACGCAACGTGCACAACATCGTAGCAACATGGTCGTTGCGACGTGACTCGCACCGACAGCCCCAGCTCCCATGCCTCAGTATCAGTGGTGACGCAATGCGCAAAACCAAAGACAGGACGCAACAACATGCCAGTGTAATGTGCGTGATGTTCCATTGACCTCATCATTGCATTGAGCAGAGGGCAGAAGGCAGAAGGTGTGGCAGGGCGAGATGAAGGTGGAGGCGATAAGGGTACAGCATAACAACTGCACTATCGCGTCGTTAGACAAGGTGAGGTGAGGGAAGAGAGTGGGTGAGGGGCGGGGTGAAGGCGCCAATGACAACGAGGCACTGTTGCATCGCCATCATGCAAGATGGGGCCTTGAGGGGTGGGGCCTTGAGGGAGAGTGGGACGAAGGCGAATGCGACCTACAGGGCAACGGCAAGGGCGAAAGGACGTGCCACCTGCACTATCGTTGTCATCGTGCCAGTGTCATTGTCAGACGAGACGAGAATAGAGGGGGGGAAGGCAGTAATGCTCACGGTTGCTGCATCATGGACAGAGAGCAAGGGAAGGGCGAGGTGAAGGCGACAGGGCGAATGGCGATGGTGAAGACAAGTTTACATAATAACAGATTACCTGTCGCTGCTGTCGTTGTTGACAGTAAGCATAGACCAGGATAGGCTGGGATGGTCTGTCGCACTCTGTGAGATGTACTCAGCAAATCTGGATTTTGCTGAGTATGTTAAGAAACTGTGAGAAACAGCCCCAGCTTGGGCCATGGTGCGACAGCATATCCCAGAACGGAACAGACCAGATCCCAGATAGGTGGCACTTGTTGAGAATGATGATTATGTCATCATTATTCAGCATCGATTAGATGCTAGATCATGCTTATCTTCTTATCTATCTTATCTTTCTAGTAAGCATGATTACACATGATCCTATCTTAATGGATCATTACATTTTCTATATGACACTGCTCATGTTTTGCTATTGGCTATTACTAATAGTACGATAAGAGAGCTTACTGCCATTGGCTGTTATTGTCCTACGTATTTAGAACAACCATACAGATACAAACACAATGTACTGTATATAAGGAGGAGCTCCCACCTAGTCGCTCCTCTAACAGAATATCCATCTCTGTTCTCTTGTACTGCCTGGTGATTCTCACTAAGCACTACTCTATCCTTGATTACCACCTCAAGTCTCCTACTAAGTGAGTATTCCCACTTAAACTCATTTCCTCTAACTTTCGGAGCATTTCACTCCGAAAGCACTGTCATTCTGTAAGCTTGGCTAACTGAAAAGGATGGTTTGCTGATGATGTTACTACATAGTCTATATGGCACTCTGTAGTCATTTTTGTCAGCCATCAACTACAGAGTACCCCATAGGAAAAATTTGTGAACGATACACAGGACTTGTAGCTATATTGTCATAAGATACAAGTCAGGCACTTGAGGTGACCTCGTCCTCAACATATCGTCGCTGCCCTCCATCGCCGCCACATCCCCTTGTCCTTGTAGTCACAATACCAAGATTGTCATGACATAGTTTTTGACGGCGTCGTCATTGTCTCCTCCTCGCCCTGGCATTGCTTCCAGTCGCCAGTTGCTGCCACTGCCTTCACCTCCTCGTCTTGATTGGGACTCCATCCCTGTCACGAGTAGCATGTTGTTGTTGTCATCCCCTTGTCATGGTCTTGTCCTCTCTTGAGTCATTATTTGTTGTCCTCATTGCATCCTCGTTGAAGGCTGGCAGGTGTGGAGGTGGCGTGGGGTGCGCGTTGAATGAGCTATTACTAAACTCATCGGTGGTTGGAGGGGACAAGTGGGGGCGCACGGATTGGCATGTCGCTGTCATCGCCAACGCCGCATTGTGCTGGTAAAATGGACGGAGGTGGGCAGAGGGTGCATGTTGTTGTTGTTGTTGTTGTCGCCGCCATGTTGTTGACAGTGTTAGGTCGTTGACAACACCATGTTGTTGAGTAGCGGGGACTTGCGTTGGAGGCCCAAGCATGAGATGTTGAATTAGCAAAGTCATTAGTCAGCATTTCAACTTGAAAATTTGCGAAGTCCACACCTTGCCTATTTACTTTCACCACCTATGCTGTCCTATGCATGGCCGCACGCACGCTACCCCCCACCACCTGGCAGGCGTGACAAGGTCGATTTAGAAGTCCAAGACTTCCAAGGTCGCAGGATGAACACTAGTGGGAGTGACTCACTAGGGTAGGCGCAGCGTAGGCGGTAGCCAAGTGTTTGTAGGATAGCGATAGTTCTTAGTGTGGACATCAAGTACTGAAGAACAGAGGATGGAGATTCTGTTAGAGGAGCGTATGGTAAGGAGCTCCTCCTTATATACAGTACAGGTTTGTTTGTACGTGTGTATAGTAGTTCTAAATGAATAGAACAATAGTGGCCAATAGCAGTAAAGGCTCTTATCTGAGCCAATAGCGTTAAGAACGCTTATCATACTAAAAGTACTAGCCAATAGCAAAACATGAGCAGTGTCAGTATCAGTCAGCATGAGTAATAAAG
>JBBPMY010000096.1:0-33703 GCA_038090615.1 Phylloporus gajari | reverse complement strand
GATTGAATTATTAAATACATACTCTCTATAGTAGAAAATTTGAACACATATATCAAATCCTGTAGGAGTATACAAATAGAGAAATACATACAAGCTGAATATAAAATAAGACAATGGAGAAGAGCAAGTATGAACATCAATCTGAAGTCATTTAAAAACAACTGAACCACTTACTTCCTATAAATAAGATAACAATAGGATAGAACAAATGGATAGGGGTCAGCACCATTTCAAATTTCTAATAAGAATCAGACCACTCACAAGCTATGAGTAAGAGGCATAGAAAAGAAAAGGTCAGCATTGTTTTGAACTCTCCAATAGTAATCATACCCACTACACCAGTAAAACACTGGATTTCACACAGAGGTACAGACCAAGTATAGAGGGTACAGACTAGTACAGAGGTATAGAGATCATTTTCATATAATGTAATGCTAATGTCCATAACCATAAACTTCATACACTATATTAGTCAATATTTGGCCATCATAGTGTCAAAATACAAACAAATACTAATCTTGTTTTTGCCATATATTGTTTGATACATTTTCCTAATCAATTGCTAGACTTATATACTAGAAGATAAAAGATAGAATAAAAAATGAAGAAATAGATGCTCAGATTATATAATATACTTATAATAGTAATTCCCTTATTTAGTTTTGTGTTTTACATGTGTTTGACACTGTTTATGATCATTTTAGATTTTTCAAAACTAATGTTTTTGAAAACATTTGGTCATAACTCTTCCAGACTTGATTATATTGCTTAGCTAATATGCTCAGCAGACTCCCACAGATAGGGGCTACAACTTTCATTATGGAAACTAAGCTTGATTTTGACTTTCCTGTTTAGGAAATAAGTAGTCCAAAGTGTATCAAACAAAGTGTAGTAAAAGTGTAGTGTGTTGTAGTACAAGTGTGTAGTAGTACTTATAGCTGGAGTTTTGAAGCCTTTTAAGGAAATAGTTTCTCATAGTTAACATTTAAAAAAGCAGACAAGTCACAGAATGTTATTTGTAACTATTTGTACTTCCAACCATATATAAACCATCCATTGTCTGAAAACTTTCTCACACACTCTTTCTTCTTGATTTTATCCTTCCTCTTTCATCACTCACTACCCCTAACCTAGTAAGTCTATTTGATTATGTTTTGACATATTCCTTATATGTTCTTGTTAGATTAGGAGGATCTTAGTTTGGTGAGTCTCTTTATTTATATTTGATTTTATTATTAATATGTTTGTTAATATTAGATGTTAACCATATATGATAGTTGATTATGACATGTATTATGTAATCAATAGATGATATTTACCATATGATTATGATTGAAATATAAGTTTAAGTTTTTTTTAAAGTCTGTACAGATTTGTACAGACCTAGTACAGACCTAGTACAGAGTTGTACAGAGTTGCATGTCTGTACAGATTCTGTACAGAACTATACAGAGGGAGACCTTGCTGTATGCCTACAGAGCTGTACAGAGCTATATAGGGCTGTACATAGAGGGTGTGTTTTACTGATGCTACTTGCTATTAGTGTTTAAAAGTCCAGTTGCAGACTGATCAAAAGACTAGCAACTGGACTGGACTGGACTGGTCAGCAACTGGACTGCAGTTGCAAGTTGTCTGATTTCTCAGACAAAAGACTGCAGTTGCCAACCAGTTGCAACTGGTTGCAACCAGTGTACAGCTACACTACCTAATCAGACAATGTTCCCCTAATATTCTGTGATTTTTTGACTACTTTTACTATTTTTTGAGTATTTTTGGAGGGTTTTTAAGTGATTTCTATGTGTTATCATTGCAAATTAATATATTTAATGACAGAACATGATGTATAGACACAAAAGAAAGACTATTTATGCTTGTGTGGGATAGGATTCACCTGTAAAACCAGTTGCAACCAGTTGCCCAAAAGACTAGTTGCAACCGGTTTTTTTCGGTTTTTAGTAGTCCAGTTGCCTTATTTGGACCTCTAGGACCGGTCCTGGTCCGGTTGCCTTATTAGGAAGGTCAAAAACCAGACCGGACCGGACTTTTAAACACTACTTGCTATGGATGAGCATCAAATAGAATAAACAGGTAGAATCAGTACTATTCTGATGTTCTAGATGATAATCAGGCCATTTACTTCCTATAAATAAGAGTATTCAGGCAAAATAGATAGAAAAAATCAGAACATTCTAATCCCCCCAACAACAATCAGATCACCCACTTACTATGAATAAGAGTGCAAGATAATGGAATAGACAGATAGAAATCAGTACTACTCTAAATTGAACTTGACCACTTACAAGCTATGAATAGGGAAATGTCTCTTGATCAGCAATTCTGACTCTGATGACAGCAACCTCCCCACTTTCCCATCACCTTTCCCCCCCTCGGAAGAGGCCCCTACTCACACCATGCCCAACCTCAAACACCCTAAGGCCCCCTCATATTGAGACCAAGTCACTAGAAAGGAGGAGAGACAGGTGGATGGGGTTTTGCTGCTATCTATCTTTGCTTCCTAGACCTTCTCACCCCTCATGCAGAACCCAGCCACAGTATATTATACTAACCTCCCATACACTTCACCTGGCCTGTGACCTCTATGAAGGACTATGCTAATGCTTACCCACAAAGCCTTATAGTAATACACCCCCTTTACCAATATACTTTTTTGGCCCACTCTTACTGTCCCAAGGAAGTGTCTTTTCACTAAGGGTTACCATACTTTGTTAGTAGGGTTTGGATGTCCTACATAGAGCAGTAGCTCCAACATGGACAATAAAATGATTTTAAAAAAAAGCTATGAATAAGAGTAATAGTGAAACAAACAAATGGGATCAACACCATTTTGAATTCTTTAGTGATAATCAGACCACTTACCTTCTATAAATGAGAGTAGAATAGATATGCAGAGGTCAACATAATTCTAAATTCCCCAATAACAAACAGACTCCTTACTTTCTATAAACAAGAGAAATATAAGGTCAAGCATACAAGCAAACATTAACATTCTTTTGAATTTCCAAATGATAATCAAACAACTTACAGGCTATGAAAGAGGAATGAATAAAATGAAACATACAGGTAGAGATTAGTACCATTCTGAATTCTCTAATGATGGTCAGGTCACTCACATACTATGTGTTACGATTTCTTTTCCTACCCTCATAGTTCTTGTTGAGCATACAATGGTTCAGTGAGATAGAACACTGCTATGCACCATTGTGTTGAGTTGTTGTGGTTGATAGACGCACACGAAGGTTTTGGAACAAGAGTTAATTAGAACTCAGCTGTGGAGTTCGAAATATCTATACTACTGGTATGATTATATAATCTACCTAATTAGGAGTATAAACTACAATACACTATCTCATTCAACACTCCCCCTTGCTAAGTTGCCGATTTATAGGCATATAAGCAATAGAGTATAGTAAAGAGTATGGTTAGGAAGAATAAAATCTAATAAATCTTAAGTCCCAATTCTGATCTGAACTGTTCGAACTTTATACGACCAAGATTCTTGGTGAACATATCTGCAGGATTAGATGATCCATCAATGAAGAAGATCTTGATGGTACCATCTTTGACCCAGTCTCTTACTACATGCCATTTAATCTCAACATGTTTATTTCAAGTTTCAGTGACTGGATTAGATGCCATGAATATGGATCCTTGACTATCACCACAGATTGGGATAGGTTTGAGGTTATACCCAAGTTCTCCAGGTAGTTGTTTGATCCAAACAACTTGCCTGCTACAATCTGACAAGGCAATGTATTCAGCTTCTGTAGAGGAGAGGGAAACGCGCTCTTGTTGTCATGATCTCCAGCTGAAAGTACAATTTGCTAGTTTGATAAACCAGCCTGTCTGAGAGCATCTAGTATTGGGATCAGATGCCCAATCTGAATTCATACAAGCCATAAGACCAGATCCTTTCCCATCATAAATGAGAGCATAGTTTCAAGTGCCAAGTAGATAGCGACAAATATATAGTGCTTTATCTATATGCTCTTGGATAGGATTGGTGGCATGTTTAGATAATGCTGTAACAGCATAAGTGATGTCTGGGCGAGTGCCAATCATAAGATATAGCAATGATCCAATAATAGTTTGGAATCATGTTCAAAGTTCAGGATTTACAGGTCCATCATGTTTCAGAGGATAGTATCCTTGAGGTAAGGGAGTGGGAGTGGATTTAGCATTGGTTAAGCCAAATCTTTCTATGATCTTTTCAAGATATGCGCATTGATTGACTAGTATCTGATGATCTTTGCATTTAATGCGCATGTGGAGAAATTCTTTGGCAATGCCAAGATCTCTACATTCTCATTTTTTCATGAAATGTCCCTTAATTTCATCAACAATGGCCTTAGAGGGACCACAGAATATAGCATTGTCTACATAGACAATGGCTACTACCATATGGGAGCCTTTCCTTTTATAGAGGAAGATGTCAGGATCAGATTTCAGATGTTCAAATCCAAGTTCTTTCATGGACTCATTAAGAGTGTTCCATCAGGCTAATCCAGCTTGTTTAAGGCCATATAGGGCTTTCTTTAAACGAAGGACTTTGCCTTCAAGCCCAGGGATTTTAAAGCATTCAGGGAATTCCATGTAGATTTCTTCATCTAGATCGCCATATAGGTAGGCAGATCTTACATCTACGGCTTCCATGTGCCATGATTCCAGTGCAGCGAGAGCCAACATCAGTCTGACTGTCTTATATTGTACAACTGGAGAAAAGATTTGGTCAAAGTCTATGCCTTTGACCTGGGAGAATCCTTTTGTGACTAATCACGCCCGTTTATGTCCATCTGGTTTGACATCAAATACCTATTGATTTCTTATGACTTTGCAATCTTTGGGTTGATCAACAATGTCGAATACGTCTCTTTTCTTTAACATCTCAAGTTGCTCGCGACATGCAACTTTCCATTCTTCTTGAGCTGCAGCAGGTAGATTTTGAATATCCTTAAATGTCCATTCACGAATAGGTTTAGCACTTGGATCCATGGTATCGTGCAAAATTGCCTTGGAGAGCAGATATTGAAGGAAAGATACTCCCCCTTCACAGTTTAGCTTCTCAACCTCATCCTCAGAATTATGTTCTGTAGGGGGAAAATGGATGTGGAGGGACCCTCTTGAGAAGGTTCTTGGGGAGGTGAGCTGAGAAATTGATCAGGCATATCTGATTCTTCAACACGCTTCTTCTACTTAGATTCTCTTTCGATGTCCTTGATCTGCTGTACTGGATGGTTATCACCATATACATTGTTGGGTCTGTTAGGGACACAACGTTCTCTGCAAGGTCTTTGAGGGACTGCAGGAACAGCAGGGATAGGAGCATGAGGAGGAGCATGCTGTTTTTGCGGTGCAGTAGGAGGAGGTGGACGTTGTCCTCTAGGTGATGGAGTGCAAGGATGACTAGGAGAGGATGGACAAGGAGATGGTGGACATGGTGGATTGCTTGGTTTAGCAGGAGGTGCTGATTTGATGGAATTTGGAAGAGGAACTTCTACTTCTTCAGGTGGGGCAGCAACCTGTGGCTGCAGATGACGCGCCTGAGGTTTATTGCATTTGGGGAACAATTGCTCATCGAACAGAGCATTTGCTGAAGTGAAAACAATATTATTGGGAGATCACATGAATAGGAAGTTAGAAATATTTCCAGGTGCAATGCCTAAGTACACCATGAGTTCAGATTTAGGGGCCAGCTTATTGGTGTGAACATCTTGTGGGACGTGAACATATGCTCTGCAACCAAAGACATGTAGGTGGCTTATATCTGAGGACTGCAAGTGCAGGAACTCATAGGGGGTATGCCAATTATGGCGCTTTAAAGGTGTATGATTGTACAGGTGTACAGCATGGTCCCAGCTAAACTCCCACCAGGATTGGGGCAAGCATGCTTCAAGTCTCATGGCTTCAGATTTGTCCATGAAAGTGCGCATAAATCTCTCAGCACGCCCATTTTGTTGTGGGGTATGGGGAGCACTTTGGAAGATGTGGATCCCATTGTCGAGCAATAATTTATCAAAGGCTTGAGATTTGTACTCTCCCCCTGCATCGGACATCCATCCTTTGATTGTGGCATTGAATTGTGTCTTTGCCATAGCAATGAACTGCTTGGTGGCCTACAATGCAGCATCTTTCGAGCGCAAGAGTTTAGACCAGCCAAAGGATGTGTGATCATCAAAAAATGTGATGATATACTTGTATTGATGGTATGATTCAATGGGAAATGACTTAATGTCAGAGTGGATAAGCTCAAAGGCTGTTGATGCTCATTTAGAGTCAGGTAAGAATGGCCTGTTAGGCATTTTTCCTTGGGCACAACTAGGGCACAAGGGTTCTTCCTGAGGGAACTGAATAGATTCAGGGAAGCTGCAAGTGTGTTTTTGCACATGTTTAAGAACTTCCTTTGAAGGATGATCAAAACGATGGTGCATGATGTCATAATTAGGGGCGGATTTCGTGAGGTTATGTTTTAGTGAGGGTATGTCCTCTATGGTGTACATGTTGCGACCCATTCTGCCAGGAATAAAGGGGGCAAGAACAGTACCATCACCATATAGCATTTCAAGACAGTTAACATCACCACAAATTTTTGCACCAGCATGAAGCAGTTGACCCATAGAGACAAATCAGACTCCTGAGTTAGGAATATGTCCAACATCATATAACTCAAGTATATGGGGATGATTAGAATCGTCAAGCCATCGTATAAGGCATGTACCTGTGCCTATGACATGTAGTACGCCAGAGGCTGTAAATACAGGCATTTGGTCTTCCTTTTTCAAGGGAGTGTAAGTGACATAGTCACTTTGGTCAGGAGTGAAGTGCATTGAAGCACCTGAGTCCAAGATCCATAGTGGATTTGGATTGGTACATCTCTCACACTTAGAGTTTGAACCATGTGCACAGATCTCAATGTCTAATTTCATATCTACAGGTACAGAAGTATATACTGTAGATTTCGGAGTAGAAGGCTCTGAACAGTAGAGGAAATGAGTCAAGTGGGAATACTCACTTGTAGTAGGAGACTTGGAGTGGTAATCAAGGATAGGGTAGTGCTTATGTGAAGCAGAGAACAGAAGATGGATAATCTGTTAGAGGAGTGACTAGGCAGGAGCTCCTCCTTATATACAGTACATTGTGTTTGTATCTGTATGGTTGTTCTAAATACGTAGAACAATAGTAGCCAATGGCAGTAAACTCTCTTATCATACTATTAGTAACAACCAATAGCAAAACATGAGCAGTGTCATATAGAAAATGTAATGATCTGTTAAGATAGGATCTTGTGTAATCATGCTTATGATAAAGATAAGACAGATAAGAAGATAAGCATGATCCAGACTGATGATGTAAGCATCAGTCTCAACACTCCTCCTCACTGTTCATGTTGAGAACTGTGTAAGGGTAAGACTGTTTCATCCCTGTATGAACTTGATTTTGCTCAAGTTCTTTGTGAAAATGTCTACGAATTGTTGGTTAGAAGGAACATAAAAAAGTTCTACTTCTCCAAACTCTACTGCTTCATGAATGTAATGTTGAGGAATACAAATGTGTTTTGTTCTTCCTTCCTGAACTGGATTGGATGCTATAAATATAGCTCCTTGATTATCAACACATAATGGCATTCTGTCATTCCGCAGTATTCTGCTTCTGTTGAAGAGAGATGAACTCTTCTTTGTCTTCGTGATAACCAAGACACTATGCCATTTGCTAGAAACATTGCATCTCCAGTTGTAGATCTGGATGTTTCTATGTTGCCTGCCCAATCTGTATCAGAATAGGCGATTAATCCTGTTTGATCTCCTTCTGCACTGTATTTTATGCACAAGTTCTTGGAATGTGCCAAGTATTGAACAATTTGTAAACTTCTCATCAGATGTTCTTCTGATGAATTCGATGAAAACTGCAACATTTTTATCACTGAATATGCTAGGTCTGGTCTTGTTCCTAGCATTATATATAACAATGATCCAATTATGGATTGATATTTGCTTCAGAGAACTGTATTCACTTGTCCTTGTTTAGGATGTGGTGAATATCTAGTTGGTAAAGGGACATCAGTCTCTTTGCAGTTCTCTTGCTCAAAGTGTCTTACAACCTTTTCAGCGTATGTGCATTGGTCAAGGGTTAAAGTTCGCTTTTTGTGATCTCTCGTGATTCTCATGCCAAGATATTCTTTGACTTCTCCGAGATCATGGCTTTCCCATTTAGACATGAACATCTTCTTGTGATCGAGGATCTGTTTCTTGTTACTACTCAAAAAGAGAGCATCATCAACATAAATGATGATGATAATAATATCCTTGCCAATGAACTTTATGTAGATGCCTGAATCTGAAACACATCTTTTGAAACCCATCTTGATAAGAGATAGATTTAGCTGCTTGTTCCATTGAAGCACAGCTTGCTTCAAGCCATAGATGGCTTTCTTTAGTCGACAGACCTTTGATTCCTGGCCCTTTATTACGAATTCTTCTGGCTGAGTCATATAGATCTCTTCGTCTAGATCTCCGAAGAGAAACACTGTTTTGACATCTAGTGCCTCCATTTCCCAGTCATGGAGCGCTGCAAGTGCAAACATTAGACCAATGGTTTCAAACCGTGCCACAGGAGAGAAGGTTTCTTCATAATCTATTCCGAAAACTTGAGTAAAGCCTTTTGCCACAAACCTTGCTTTAACTCTGTTTCCAGGACGAATTGCAAAAACCCATCTACCCTTAACGGGTTTTTGACCTTTGGGTAGATCAACCAGTTCCCATACTTTTCGTTCTTTTAATGAATTAATCTCATTTTTCATCACCTCATTCCATTCCTTTTGTTCATTTTGAGGTAGCTTTGCTACATCTTGGTATTGTTTTGGAACGATGCGATCTGAGATCTGAACAGCATTGGACAGTTGACCTCTGTACCAAATGCTGCTATAAAGATTCTCCATGTCATTGTCTTCTTCTGGAACTTCTTGGACTTCTGTTCTAGGAGTTTGCTCCTCCTGAATTGGTTCCAGACCTTCTCTGATATCTCTTTCTATCTCCACTGGTGGTCTATCTCCATATGCATTATCTGGAATCACTCTTGGTCTAGGAACACATTGTGATCGTTGTTCCTGTCTTGTTTCTACATCCTCTCGTGTTGTGGTTCTTTCTTCTCTCATCGGCTGATAGTGATGAGGACAATTTCTAAACTCCACTAATGTTTCAGTCTCTCCTTGTCTAGGAGGTAACCAATTCCTTCTATAAGGGGCTGGTGTTCTCCATACTGGTGATGGTGGAGTTGACAGAGAAGGTGGAGTAGGTGGAGAGTTCCGAACAAGATATCTTTTATGCTGATGAACATCCTGAATATTAGTTCCTCTATTATCAGGTTGTCTTCGTTTAATCCCTGGTCTTGTGAGAGTTAAACGTTGTTCGGAAGGTGGTCTTTCAGGTGAAGAATGATGACTTGGCTCTAGAGGCTGTTCCCTTTCTAGGGATTCTTCTTTAGGAGAATGTCTCGACTCTGGTCGGTCATCTCAATCATCTGATGATTCAGATGGATTGGGGAAATAGTATGGTTGAAATGGTTCGCCCCAATACTGATCATATGGATCTTGTGGAGGTGGTTCCTCTTGATCGGGTCCTATAGGGATATGGATGTACTCATATCAATCTGGTGATCTAGGTCTTTCTGGTTCCTGAATATTTTCAGGACCTTCTTCATCCATCATGGGAATAGGGGCAGGTCCGTCTTCTTGATCTTTGGAACACCACGGAAAACTATTCTCATCAAAGGTGGCATGAGTTGACACTACAACACAATGTTTTAATTTTGACCAAAAATGCCATCCTTTTGTATTCAGTTCATATCCAATGAACGTCATTTCCTCTGATTTGGGTGACAGTTTGTCAGGCCTTTGTTCAGGAGGAATGAATATGTAAGCTTTACATCTGAATACTCAGAAGTAAGAGGCATCTGGCTTCTTCCCATCAGATTTAAAGATCTTGATGGGGGTTTTCCAATTGTGACGTCTCATGGGTTGCCTATTATAGATGTGAATTGATGTTTCTATGGCATCTTGCCAAAATGACTTTGGCAGACAGGCATGATGGTGCATTGCCTCAGCCTTTTCTAGTATGGTTCTATTGAATCTCTCAGCTCTTCCATTTTGCTGAGGAGTGTGAGGGGTTGAAGTCTGATGAGTTATGCCTCTGGAAGTGAGGAACGTTGCAAACTCATGACTCATGAATTCCCCCCCTCGGTCTGAATGGACGGTGGCTAATTTATGACCCATGAAGGTTTCAGCCCAAGAAACCATATTAGAAAAATGCCGAAATGTATCCGACTTGACCTGCAAGAAGGAAGTTAGGGTGTACTCAGAGTAATCATCAATGAAAGTAAGAATAAATTTCGCATGTGAATATGGTTCAATTGACATTGGGCCAACTAAATCAGTGTGAACCAGTTCAAGTGGACGAGATGCTTGTTTGTCTGATTGGGGAAAGGCGCAGTCAGGCATTTTGCCTAGAGAACATCCTTTACAAGAAATGTTGTCAGAAGTATCTTGGAGTTGAGGAACTCTGGTTAAATTTGTGTGTGCATGTCTTAAAGCATTTTTGGAAGTGTGACCAAAACGCTGATGCCAAATCTGATAAGAATGAAGATCCACAAGAGAGGTTACAGATCCTATCATTGGTGTAATCATATTCAACTGAAACCAATGGAGGTTGTTAGTGGCTGATGAGGCAGTTGCCCGAATCACTTCACATCCTCTCTTGTCCCAAATACTGGATCCTTTTGATGTTTTCTCACAGTGAAAGCCATGGTCTGTTAACGAAGGTACAGACAAAAGTCTGTTTACCATATGTGGAGCATACCATACATCATTTAATGTTACAATGGATGGTTCTATTGTGCCATCTGTTTGATTTAGAAGAAATGTGCCTGGTCCATATAAAGGAGATGATTCTTCATTTGTGACTGAGGCTTTCTTACAAAGCAAATTTAGATGAACAAAGTCATCTATAAATGGTGATAGATGATGTGTGCATCCGCTATCAATCATCCAATGATTCTTGGAAAAATCACTCTTTGGAGATTCTTCTCCAAGATAGTAGCAAAGGTATTCATTGCTCTCTTCATCATAGAAGGTTACTCTATCATCGTCCTCATAGTCTAATCTTTGTCTCTCATACACATAAGGTTCTCTCTCAGGAATGTGTCCTTCATGAGTAGGATTGACTATTTGTAACATGTAAGTTTGTTTCTTTGAACAACCGTACATGTTACCTGATTGTATTTCATGCTGTGCATGACTCACGGTATGTACTTTGTGGTTTTGATGATCTATGAGTAACCCTTGAGTTTGTCTCTTTGGACAATCTTGAGGATTACCTTTCTCATGTGTTTGCACATGGGCAGAAGCATGAAATGCTTCTGTAGAGGTATAAGGTATCCTCTGGGTATGAAGGGCACTATGATTGTTAAAGTGATATCTCTGTGAAATCAAACCTCCTATGGCTATCACCATTTTCTTTTCCTTTTTCTTTCTCTTCTTAGTCTGTCTTGAAGTGTTCTCTTGCTTCAGTATCTCTCAATCAATCTTGATTGGAATCCGAGAAGGTCCTGCTCCATCTTTCATCTTGGAGTTAGAAAGAGAAGCTCCTTCGAAAGGAAGGGCGATGGACATCATCCATACCTGAATCTTCTTGTCCCATTTCCCATGTGTTTAAGTTCTCTGGAGGTTCCTCCGGGCTACAGATAACTCCTTCAGGGGCCTCTGGCCAAGGAGGCATGTCTTCATCCCAATGCGCTTCTTCTGCTTTGTTTAATTCATCAGTTTCACTCTCCATGATGACTCCATGAATGAAACCTTGTTCTCCATCTACCATATTGGTAGCAGGTGCCTTTCCTTTCCCTTTGTTCTGCTTCCTCATCTCAAAACCAGCTTGGCTAGCTTTCTTTTTATCTTTAAAGGAAGTGGGTCTCCTTTGGAATTTAGTACGTCCCTTTGGACCACTATTTCCAAAAGGCTGATTCGGTTTTGAACCATTAGCCTTATAAGGACACCATTTATTGTAAGTGGGTGGTCCTTTGCAAATCACACTGGTTCGGTTCGCAGTGCTTACCGATTGTGAAGTGGATGGACCAGCTTCTACGTTTGAGATTCTGGTTTTGAGATTGCATCTCGACGCAAGCATCAAGACTTCTGCCAAAATCTTTGTGGTTATTGTGTCCACAGTGAAATTGGCGATTTCTGTGGTTAGTGCCACAGTGGAGCAGAACTGATACATATCTCCTGGAAGCCTTTCCAATAGGAACATGGCTTTAAAGGAGTCAGGAAGAACAAGGCCAGCATCTTTCATCTGATCAAATAGTGAAGTGACACGATTAATGTCTTCACTAGCCATTCTCAGATTGATAACAACCCAGTTTGCTTGGTGGAACAAATGAAATTGTCTCACCAAACCTCACGATGCAAATAGAGATTGCATCTTCTCCCAGATAGCTTTTGCTACTGAGGCTTTAATGGCTTGATCTGCGTAATCATATGTTATGTGATGAATAAACAAGTCACTGATGGTGTTGGCAACAATGCCACACACTCTCTTATCAATGACTTCCCACTTTCCTTGGTCAGCATTTACGGTGCCGACGAAAGTGGTGGTTCCAGAGATCCAGGACCAAACAGAAAGAGATTGGAGGACAGATTGGAGACATATGCTCCATATGGGATAATTGGTAGGACCTTTGAGAATAGGTATGCGAGCGATGATGGTGTTATCAACTTTGAAATCGGAGGATATGATGATTGCAGTCATTTAAAGAAATTTGATTACATCTATCAAACCATATTCAGCAAACAATTCTTCATAAACATGAGATAGAAGATTGAATTCAGATGGTACTTCTCGTGTTTCTTCTTCGTCTGAAGAATCCGGTAATGGAAAATCCTGAGGGTGTGGAACCCAGGTAGACTCCTTCTTCTGGCTTGTAACCAGAGAAGGGTTTGACAATCCTTTTTGTTAAACCCTTTTGGTTTAATAGAATCCCAGTAGTTTCTTCATTCCTCTTTGGTTCTTGGAGATGGAGAAGGGGAAGATGAATGTGTAAACGCATTGGAACTATGTCTTTCAAATGATCTTAAGTGCAAATATTCGAAGTAATGGGGGTTTTTAAACATAATAACCCTACCATCTCTTTCGTAAGACAACGTTTTTGTAGTCGTTGTTTCGAAAGGTAAGTCTATAGTGTGTAAATTGTTCCAAGCATTTAACTGAGCAACTGTTTGCATATCATAATCTTCAAAGTATGAACTATCTCCATGAAAAGTGTCCAAAGGCCATAAAGGATGTAAGGAAAAACTACTGTAGATATTAAGTACATCTTCGAGTTCTTCATTTTTCTTCACCTTGCTCCACAGCATGTCTTTTTCCAAGTCGGTTAGCTCAGGAAAGGAATTCAGTGTGTCCTCGATTCCCGGTTTGTGCTGAGAGGGCGAAGTAGATGTCATCTTCAGTAGGAGTGCCTGTGTTTTCAAGAATTAGCTTCTTGATTGCCAGTGACTTTTTGAAAATCTTGGGTGATTGCTTCCTCAGCAATCCCTGGTAGTGCTTATTGAAGCACTCGTTCCACTGCCTTACTCCCATTCCTACTTTCCTTCTGTACTCCTCTGCTGGTTCTCCTCTGTACCATCCTCTGTCTGCCATCTCTAACCAATCCTGATCCTCAGGTATATAGTTAGGGTTTTTCAACTTTATAAATAATAGATTTGCATATGAAGGAGGAAAAATGTCCATTCAAAAGATTTCCCAACCTTGGTCCCTTACCACATAGTCAGCCGCATCATCATAAGATGTGGTTGGGAATGCCCAACCAGCACCCTCATAGGCCTTGCCTATGGACTCCGTCCAGTACATGAGTGCACAGACAGAGTGATTCACCCCGGACTCACAACTCTGAATCTGGAAAGGGTAGACCATCCAAGTAGAGAATTGGACTTTCTCCTGTGGAATTTGATGGTGCAGCTGTGAATACGTGGGTTCTAGCTGTATCTCCACTATTTGGAGTCGGTCTATCTCCACTTCTCTCTTGGTGGTTGGCTGATGATGAAGTGGTTGGAGGCGAGGCGGCTGATGGAAGTGGGCGAAGAGGGATATTCTGTCTTCTTGACAGTGAAGGACATTGCTGACCATCCTCTGCTGTTTGACTCTGACCCATAAGAACAAGTCTAGGTCTCAGGGTCAAACTTGTAGAAGCTCGCCATTGGGGAGCTGTTGGAGGAACTTCCCCCTGATGTCTATGAGCGGAGCGCCACCTAGATTAGCCAGTGCTTGCAGCTGCTCATAGTTGGCTTGCTCTGTTTGAACCAGAGCTTTTAAACTCGCCAAAGTGGGGGGGACCAAGAGCCACTGTCTGAATAGCCCCTCCATTGTCCTGTGTGGCTCCTCCTGAAGCAAGAGGGTTTCCATTCTTGTCACTAGCTTCGGCAATGGTGAGTACTGCAGGGTTGGTGAGGATGGAGGGGTTGACTGCAAGGGCTTGTTCAGCATCGAGTCACTGCTGGAGGGTGCGTTGTGCTGCGAGGGTGAGGATGGAATGGATACTATTGAGGGCAATTGCCTCTCTGATGGCAAGTGCCTCCTCCTCATCCAAGGGTCTCTCAGCGTTGTGGTCCTCATTCTGTGGAGTCCAAGGAACAGTTCCTGAGGCAGAGCATAACCCATATGGGGAAGAGGTGTCAAGGAGGTTGTCTGCATGTCGTTGAGAGTATCAAGGGGGTTCAACAAGGGCTTGGATGATTGGAGTATTTGGTGGAGAGATGGGAGTGTGCGTGGATGGCAGTCCTGGATTTCTGATGACTCTGAAGAATTCAAAGGGGATGAACTGGTGGTCAAGTAAGTCATCATTAGATCCACGTCTAACAACATCTGTCTCACCGTGACAGTGGATTTCTCCTCGTTCTATTGCACCGTTGCAAATTGGACAAGGGATCTCAAAAGGAACACCTGGATCTACTAGGTGAGTAGCCATAATAGGCCTAGTACAAGTTTTGTACCAAGGGGGTCTACCAGAATGCTCTGGTGTAGGGTTCTCCTCTCTAGGAGGGGGTTCCACAGGATTCTCTAAAGATTCTTTGGGTATCGAAGTACTTTCATGAGGTTCTCAAGGTGGTGTACCTCGGGAGTGTGATGGTGGGATGCTGTTACTTACTAAGGGTGGTATGAGTCTGCTCAATGCCACTGTCAGCATTAGCTCATGTGAGTGCATTTGAGTTTTAACATGAGCAATCACAATCAAAGTCTCAGATTTCTTCCAGAAAACAGCAAACCCATTCTCGAAGGTGAAAAGTAGACATCAAGCTATTAGCTCCACCATAACAGCCAATTCAAGGCTATTATACAAATTTGTAAACAGAGTATAAAGAAAAAGAAGATCCAGTAACCACCATAAATCTCCTATGCATGAGACTGAGGGAGGCATCAAAAGAGCTAGCAAATGACGAACTCCCTTGTCTAGATGACAGGGCTCATAACCTTTCAGAGTAGAAGGCTCTGAACAGTAGAGGAAATGAGTCAAGTGGGAATACTCACTTGTAGTAGGAGACTTGGAGTGGTAATCAAGGATAGGGTAGTGCTTATGTGAAGCAGAGAACAGAAGATGGATAATCTGTTAGAGGAGTGACTAGGCAGGAGCTCCTCCTTATATACAGTACATTGTGTTTGTATCTGTATGGTTGTTCTAAATACATAGAACAATAGTAGCCAATGGCAGTAAACTCTCTTATCGTACTATTAGTAACAACCAATAGCAAAACATGAGCAGTGTCATATAGAAAATGTAATGATCTGTTAAGATAGGATCTTGTGTAATCATGCTTATGATAAAGATAAGACAGATAAGAAGATAAGCATGATCCAGACTGATGATGTAAGCATCAGTCTCAACAGTAGACAGAGTGCAGTCTGAGACAAAATTATGTGCTGTTGCAGCGTGCTTGGATGAGGACGGATCAGCAATGATGAAAGGGTAAGAGACATACCTTGGGTAGGGGTCCCACTCATCATTGGACCTGTAAATATCAACCTGGTCTTCATCATCCCAGGTTTCGGCAACAACACAATCTCCCGCCTCTGCTTCGAAGGAGGGCTCTCCAAGTCTTCCATTGAAAATGGACAATCCATTTAGATGTCCTCTGGAAGAGTCTGGTAAGGGACATCTTCCTCATCAGAAAGCTTGTAAATATATACACCGAGCAGTGCTTGGGAGGTGCCTTCAATAGGTGTTAGGTCTTGACAACCATCGAACCACATCCCTGAGTTCTCTGCTTCTCTGGCAGCTTTGGAGCCAGAGAATATGTCAGAAAAGAGAGCATCCCAATCGGTTTTGAGGTGCTCACCAAGGGAACGTTTGAGAAGAGGGGAGGGGATGCGAGGAGGTTGGGGCGAGGGGGTGTGACAGATGTCGGACTAATTGATGCGATCCAGGAGGGGCACAGCAGTGGAGAGAGAGCGTATGCTCTCAGAGGTCATGGCCAGGTTCATTTCATGCACGTATGAGAACGTGCTTTGAACCTCCTTGAAGGCAGGAGGGCTGCCTTGGCCTTGATACATGAGAGCCAAGTGATGTGTGAGTGCTCAGGGGTCCACTGTTGCTGGGACATCAGTGATGCAAGTGATAGAAGTGAAGAGGGGTTGGTCCTCTTTGATGAAGCCCAAATGGGCCTGGTCTCCTTGTTGCTTCTTAGAGAGGCATTGGCCTCTCTGTCCTCGTCCAGCCTTGCCTTTCCCCTTCTGTGCGCTGCTTCCTTGCTGCAACTCAGAGGGTGCACTAGGTTGCTGCTGCTGCTGGAAGGAGGGTTCCCCATCCTTGCGCTTGACAGCCAAAATCTTGTTGGTGTGTTGGGGCGCCTTGCCCTTGCCCATCATCAACAATTGTTGGAATTGCAAAACAACAGCGGTTCGTACTTTCTCAAAGGTCGGGTCTACTGCCTTCCCTGCATCAGTAGAACCACCCTCCATGTTCCAGATCTGGACAGCATTGGACAATGCTCTAGATTCCCAGAAACTACACAGCAAGGTACCCAACTGGCAGAAACTGTCCACATTTGTTCCAGTCTGTTCCAGACTGTGCCTAAAGTCATCCCAGGCATTCAAGATATTATACATGACTTGTGTGACAGTTCTGCCCCAGCCCATCCCAGAGTTAGGCCAGACTAGAATTACCACTGTTGCAGTTCTGCCCAAACCTCAAAAACTCGAAATCAAGACAGCAATACATCATCATTTACATACTAGCAACACAGCCAGGAACACAAGATACTCTGAAAACTAGTGACATCAGAACCAGTTGACACTCTTGCAATGATCTCACACTTCAAAGTCAGGTGATCACCACAGAAATAAGTTATGTGATGTTTCAAGATAATAGCAAAGGATCACATACCTAATGCTGTTGAAAGTCCTGCACTTAATCTAAGGTGACGTCAAAACCAGTTGAGGCCATTGCCAAAGTCTCACGCTCTGTCATATGATCACTGCAGAAATAAATTATGTAGTTAGATAACAGCATGAATACACTTACTTTGCCTGGCAAGCCCACTGGATCCAAAGTGCTTTGGTCTTTTCAGCATCAACCTTGGATGTGTCACATTTCTTCATCAAGCCAAGTATTTCAAGGTACACGGGTGAGTATGTGTTGACCCTAAAACTGACTTCCACTTGAGACGAGACTATCTCATCTAGAATGACCTTCAGCTATATATACAATAAATATGCAACAAACGATAAATAAAAAATGAATGTTACCGCTGTAGCAGCAATAGCAACAGTGAGTCAGGGAACTTCTGCTGCAAATACCTCTGGAAACAACGCATTGAGTGATGAGGGACCTGTATAGAAAAAATCCATGATCAGACCCATGAGGGCAGGATGGGCAAGGTTATTTGTATGTCCCTGTTGTTGCATTTTAGTATCGGGTGAACTACATGCAGATGACTTACATTTGCATTGACACTATTCCTCAGAAACGCGCCTTGTCCTCCAAGGAGGCCTTTGGCAATCATGGAATTCTCTTGGCAACAGTTCTCGGAATCCCATTTGTATCGTTGTGTGGCATAGACATGAGCTTTTTTCCTGAGGGCCGAGCACCAGTTTCTGAGGTCTTCCCAAAGCTACAAAACAAATTCAACAATGTGTCATGACAGGATTCAGACTTACCAGTCTGCAAATTTCAACCAAGTAATGAGGCCACCAGCCTTCAGAAATAAAAACAAGTTAGTAAAGCGAGGAGATACAAGTGATAAGCTACCGTCAGTGACCAGCAGGCCACAGGATCATCTTTCATTGATTGCTTTGTTCACATATTCAATAGCAAGGGAGTTGAAGTGGCCACAAAGCGGGAATGTATTGATGGATGCAGCGTCGCAATGGGAAAACTGTTTTGTGTGTTCCAAGATATCTTGGACTGCTGGCTTGTAGAATTGAACCTGCCAAGGTTCAGCACCTTGTGTCGCAGGACCAACTGGGGGGTCGACTATACCCAATGGCTGTGACGAAATGGAGGGAGGAGCTGTGCTTTGGAGCTTGTTGGCCATCCCTGATGATCGTGATGAAGTAGAAGGGGGAGGACCTGTGCCTTGAGAATCAGAATATTGCTGGTCACAAATGGAAGCTAGCTGAGAACTGCTGGGAAGGCGGGGAGCACGATTTTGTTGTCAATGAGCCAGTATAATGTCCTTGGCTTGGTTATTTGTAGTGCCCTGACCTGGTGGATAGTTGTTGGCTAAATTCCTTGGATACAGCGTTACTGACTGTTAACATCCCCAGAGCCTGTCAAACAAATTGTCAATAGCAAGGTCATCCAATGGTAAGGTACTTACATTCTAGTTCGTGACCCTCGCCGTGTCCATGTGTCTGGCAGCGACAGGTTGGCATGTCCATGTCGTTATTTACAGAGCCTTGGTCTAGTGGTTCCAAGATGTCAGCCATGTCTCTTGCTCGTGATCACACTTACCATTGTTACATGATGGAACCTCATCAGAACCTTTCACATAATTGTCAATAAAATGTACATTAAACTACCTATTACCTACGTTCAGGATCCCGAGCCTCGTTCTGTCTGTGCATCTGCTGTCAATGCACAGGTATGTCTTCAACGTAGTAATTTGCAGGGCCATGATCTGGTGGTTGAAGTATTAGGTATGTTCCTTGCAGGGGACTGGAGTTACCATTAGCATCAGAGGGAACAGGGGCCTCGCCCCATTTGTGTACTTGCTGTCGACAGGTAGATACAACATCCTCAACATAGTTGTTCAGGACTGGTTAAATCTTAGCTAGTACATTCTTTGTGGGCAGTTACACTTATGGCTGTCATACAATGGGACCTTGCCAGAGCCTTTCAAGTAAACGTCAGTAATATACACATCAACCAGAAATCACTTACATCCAATATCAGAACAATCGCCAGTGTTCCTCTGGCTACCATCATTACTGTTGTCCATGAAGATGTCAGTGTCATTCTTGGCATGCACATGTGAATATGTATTCTCTGTAGCTGTTATAGTTAGAATGAGACTCAATGGTGGATGCATACTCACCTCCCTGCAAGACAGACTTGGCGAAATGATCATCTTCACTTGGTGTTGTCTCATCAATTTGTAGATCACTGTCATCCATCCCAACAGGATCCTCATCTTCACCGGGAGTTGCAAAAAGGGTATGACCAGGAAGCCTGGATTTATCAAGTGGGACGTGATAGAACGAAGCTGTGTGCCATAAACCCATTGGTCATGGAGGTGGTGACGATGGAGCATCCAATTCCTCAGGTAAAATTGCAGAAAATGCATGCTCCTGGGATTGGACTGGAATGCTTGACTGTCTTGCATCCTCCTGGGACTGGGGTAACATAGATCATTGGTGAAGATGATGGGCCAGTGGTTGCAGCATGGTATCAAAGTACGACTCCGATTGTTAGCACCATTGATGAGTGTAGGCTCATATTACACTCATATGCAGAGGAGTAAGTCACAGAATCTCTGGTGGGAATACTCACCAGGGAAGTCACGGTGGTACATAGATGGTGGATAGCCAAAGGGCGGTAGTAACTACTGGAGGGAGTGACCCTATAGATGATAGAGGGGAGTGACCTCAGTAGTCTAGGATAATCACAGTATAAGGGATAAACCCTGTAGTACTGGATATGAGAACTAGAGGAAGGGGATGGTATTGGTTCTAGTTAGAGGAGCGAGTATAAGGAGCTCCTTCTTATATACAGTACATGCTATTTGTATGTGTGTATAGTAATTCCATAAAGATAGAACAATAGTAGCCAATAGCATATAATGCTCTTATCATAGCCAATAGCAATAAAGATGATAAGAAGCATGCTATAAACATCAACCAATGGCATAACATGAGCAGTGGAGTATCAGTCAGCATATTAAGTCACATGACATGGATTGATAATCCATTAGTCATTTAGTATGACATTTAGTCATACAGTGACAGTCATCATGGATAATAGAATATCCGAATAGTAAGCATGATGACCATGTACATGATCAAGATAAGATCATTGATTATGACTGATATGGAATGTCAGATAAGATAAGATAAGATAAATACTGACAATTCCAACACTCCTCACTGTGAATGTTAGGAACAGTGTAAAGGATAAATGTTTACATCCCTCTGAAACCTTGAGGTGTTCCAGGTTTCATGTTGACAGTATTATTGAGCTTTGAATGATGCTGTTAATTGTGGTTCTCTCATTTGTGAGGTCATGTTTGAACAACATCAATTCTGGCGTCAATTATATGATCAATTATCAATGCTTTTGTTACCAGTTACTCATTCTTAAAAACAGAACAAGGAGTTTGAACTTTTACAGCAGTTATGGGTGACTGAATGTCAAACCAATGTGCTGAAGATTATTTGTTTATTTAAACCTTGTTGGTCATGATTGACCATCTGTTAAAGCAATTTGTGATTTGCAGGAATGGAACATCTGTATCACTTGTCTGGAAATGAATTTCCAAAGAATGAAGTGAAATCTCTGCATAGCAGGAATTGGTGTTAGTTCCAATCATGATTTTGATATCATGATGTATGGCAAGGAACTATTTAAGCATTATTAAGTGATCATCAGCTCTATTGAGTTGTAGACATCTTATTGGAATAAATCTAATAAGGATTAGGACAGAAAAATCCTTTAAGCCCTGTAAGCAAGGCTATTTTTCTCACTTATGCAGTTATTTTCATGATTTTTTAATCATGGTTGTTCTATAAATCATTCAGTGATTTATTTCTCATGAACTTTGTTCATGGTGGAGGAAGTATGAATGCTCCAACTCAAGAAACATTATTAGTAATGTTAAAGGCGAAATGAAACTCACCTGAAGGTTGAGCATATATGGCTATAATGAGGTTACTCGAGGAATCGAGGCCTTCAATGTCTTCTGATAAAGAAATGATGCTACCAAGAATGAAGTGTATTCTTGAAAATAAGAATTAGATAGTCATCAAGAAATCAGAGGAATAAAAGAAAGTAAGCTGTTTTGCTCTGAAGGCCAGCTTAGAACTTCATGTAGCTTCCCATGCTACATCTGAACTGTTCCATTCATTTAACCGAATAAACCTTTGTTTATTCCTAACCAAAGTGCTTTTGAGCACTTTCCTTTTCTTCGTCTCAGAAAGACAGTATTGCTGTCTGTAACTTCCTGTTCTTTATTGAGAGGTGACGAGTGACTTTATTGAAAGTCTGACTTCATTGGAAGTCAAGGAGCTATTCCAGAAACCAAAGAGTATAGGAGGTGGTTTCTTTTTGACTAGAATCTTCTTGTAGCTCGACTACGATCCTGTAAATGTAAAGTCTATTTCCATTTGTCGCTTTGTTCTATTAACATGATTGGGATGTCTCAGATCAGTTAAGAACTGGATAGAACTTTCGTGATTTAGGAATAAAGCGATGTCTTGTTTTCTAAGGAGTGTGACTCCTCCTGAATAGTGACATGACATTTAGAGATGATTTTATAGTGTCATGGATTTACAGATAAATATGACCATCTCCCAAGTGCAATACAAGGGTGGTTCTCATACCAACCATAGATTGAAAGATCATCTAGTATTGGTCTTACAATATCCTTAGGCCAATACAGTTTATTTCTCTCTCATGAATGAGGTGATGTCAGTCAAATGTAAGTCAGGTTATTGGACTTAGCTTTATGATTCCTGAATGGAAATGAAAGAGCAATCTCTCCTGACTAGGGAGGTATCTCTCTTGTTCACTTATCACAAGAGGTGATGAAGGATCATTAGGTTCAGAAGAAACCTGGAAGGGTAGTGTCGATAAGAAGAATCTTTGTTCTGAGCTCCTAACTCAGAACAGTTATAAGGAATAGTAGTAGGTTTATTATTTGACTTCTGGAACTGTGTGGGAGAAAGTGTTATAAGATTGACAAACCTAGGTTTAAATAACCTTTGTCTCTTGATTAGGTCTGTTCCAATATGTCCTTACATTCTGTCAGATTGGGAGACAAACATCCAGCCTAAATGACATATGAACTGGGATGTGAAGGCAACAGCGAATGCCAACACAGAACGATTATGAAGCGTCTCAGATACTCTGTCTGTAGTTCCTGAACTGGGTGGCAGTGGCCAAGCTATGCCAGGAGCAGACAGTGACATAGCAGATCTGATAGAATGCTTACTCTTATTTAATGCATGGTTGTCTTGTCAATCACTATGGATCAGACAGTTTATGACAGAAAAAGAAGTCTCAATTAAAGCATTGAAATAGTGCTTAAATAGATGGAATGGTGGTCTCAGTGTCAATACTGGTGGTTTAGCAAAATGAGTTGTGAGGGAATGTCATGATAGCAGGTAAAGACCATGCTATTCTAATCCTCCCTCATTCCAAACAAGGAGTGAAAAGCACAAGAGAAAGTCCTGATGACCAGCAAAAGGACAACCAAACTTCTATGCAAGAAGTAAAGAGTGTGGCATGTCAAAGGAACCAGCATAGGTAGTGGGACTTGTATGCTCGACCTGAATTGGCAGGTACTGGGGTGTGGAGCAGCACAGGGCTGGTTGGAGAGTGAGATCGTGAAGATCACATCACTCAGCTTCAAAACCTAAAAGGATACACTGTAATGGTTGTCTTCCAGATACTGATTTTGCTGAGTCAGTAAGGATGACGAATGTCCCATTAAGGAGGGACGAGAGTGACTCTGTCATCTCGTCAACAACACCTGTTGCAGGGTTGTGAGTGGATGTAAGTGATGGGAACTGATCCCAACACCAACAACTAGGACAGTGCATAGATGGATATTCTTTCCACTGGGTGAACGAGGTTTCCTTCATCACCTTTGTGATGGTGGGCAGTGGTAGAGAATATTTGGGAAGGTTACCCAAGGTGTGCAAAAGCACAGAGTCAAGTCCTACAAGACTTGTCAAAGCCACATTAAAGGTAAGTGAATGCAGTCTGTTGCTGACTACTAAGGCAAGTGGTTTTCGCACAGCAACAGTTTTATTCACATCCTTCATAAGGATCAAACTGTAGACATCAGACCGACAGTCTTCAGTTTGAAACCAAATGAGGTGTCAAGTGGCAGAAGAGGCAAAGCCTGGTTCTTAGCCACAACCTTTAATGTTCCAGATACTGGATCTAGTGGTCTTAGGAAATTAATCCTAGTGTCTTAAGAAATCAATCTTAATAATAAAAGTGCTAAAAGAAAGAAGAAGTGTTTAATGTGAGGGTGCACACACCTAAAATCCTGGAATTTTGTGTTGATGCACCAATTGCAATGGTGTCTAATATCAACTAAAAATTTATGGTGAATTAAAAGGATAATTGATCCTTTATTCTATACAAGCAGATACTCCAATAAGTGGTGATATGGATATCGAAGCCTACATCAGCACATATTATTGCATCTCTCATAAAAGAGGTAATGATGATTGTAATGTTTATTTGTGATCAATCATCCTTAAAGTCAGCTGCAAATGTTGCTTGTCTCTTCTTCAATTAGAAGGTCAGTTAATAAATCTCTATTCTTAAAATCTTATTCATAGTATGAATAGTAAAGTCTCTTTCCTTTTGAAAGGTAAAATTTTCTCTGTTTCATTCAAAGTACGCATTGCAGTACTACTGTAATGCGCTCATCATATGATATAGGAAGGATAGGTACAAGCAAACATAAAAGTTCCTTAGTCTCATCTAATATTTATTAGTCTCTAGTCCAGAAATGGAGTAGGAAGAGATGGTAAGTAAATGACCATTTTTTAGTGGAAGATTGAAATTTTAGTCCCTTTCTTTTTTCTTTCTCAATTTTCTTCAGGTGTTTCTACCTGATTATCTCTGAACTGAGAGTTCAGGTTGATCTTGATTGCTAGAGAATGCAATCGGTTCTTGATTTGTTTTAATCGGTCATTGAGAAGTTCATTCTCCAGCTCTAGCCAAGCTGGGCTGAAAAGAAAGGAAGGAGTAGAAGGACAAAAATTTTCAACCACACTTATCGGTGTGTTTATAGTTCTTTCTTCCCACATGTCAAAATTGACATTTTCTAAGTCAGCTTCATCGACAACGTCAACTGACTCTGGAGCTAATGGTCCTTGGCCATTGTTGTCTTTCCAATGTTGATCAACAGTGGAGACAGCTTTGTTAATATCCATTGTTGGCAAGGCTTTTGCCTCACCTTTCCTTTGCTCAGAGCTTATGTCCAAGTGACTTTGTTCATCTTCCTAAGAGGAAGTGAGTCTCATCTGGGATTCATCTCCTGATGGTTGGTTCTGGAAAGAACCCAAAGTCTGGATTATGGACTACATCATTAGCCACTGTTATCTCTGCATTTGAGCAGGCAGCAATGAAACATCTCAATAAGATATTGGAAGTCTCTGCACAAATCAATTGAGATACATGATGTATCCTTAATTTTGCAAGTCTAGAGGTATTGAGTACCTCTGAGCAGAAATGGTGCATTTCTGCAGGACAGTGTTTCAAAAGAAATATGGCAATGAAAGTCTCTGAAAAATGAAAACCAGAATGGTTAAACAAGGAAAGAATATGTCCAATGTCTTGTAAAGCTGTTCTAGGATCAATAGTGATCCTGGTAAGTTGTTGAAACAGACATTGATGTCTGAATAAACTTGGTCCAAAAAGTGACCTAAGTTTCTCCCAAAGTGCTTTTGCATTTGAGGGTCTAACAACTCTGTCATTGTAGATATATTGAGCAAAACAATGGAAAGATTTGTGAACAGTGTCAAGAATAAGGTCTGGCACTTGAAAGTCCACAAATATCCACTTGATTTTATCTCCATAGGAGACATTATTCCAAGTGGTTGTTCCATCAATCCAACTCCAAACAGAGATTGATTTGAGAACAAGTCGAAGTTTAAAGCTCCATAGGGAATAGTTGGATGAACCAACTAGGAGGGGAACACTGACTGTGGTGAGTTCATTTCTTCCAAGGTCAATTGGAACGGTTAAAGCAGCCATAGGATGTGGTCCACAAAATAAAAGGTTCAGCAAACAAGATCATCAATGCGATTAGATCACCTCCAGATCTCAGGTTGAGCTCTTCTCAGCTCAAGCCTGAGTTTCTTGTCAAGAAGTTCATTGAACTTCCTGACATCCATCCCTACTCTCTTACCATATTCTTCAGCAGGTTCTCCACAATTCCATCCTCTGTCAGCCTCAGAAAGCCAGTTGCCATCTTCAAAGACAACATTGGGTGACTTACTTTTAGCCAAATAAATATTGGCCCAAGAGGAAGGGAAAAGATCCCTTTGGAAAATTTCCCAGCCCTGGTCATGTACCATGAAAGATTGATGGTCCTCATAGGTGGATGAGGGGAATGCCCATCCGGCGCCTTCATAGGCTTGTCCTATGGTTTCATCCCAGTATGCGAGGGAGCAGATGGGATGAGTTCCGCTTGTTTCGCATGTTTGGATACAGAGAGGGAAGACCATCTGTGAGGATCTAGGAATGTCCTCAAGCAGAATTTCGATCTGGTGTTGTGGAAACGTTGGTGCCAGCCTATATTTCTGTAGGCGGCGTGGAGTGACCTTGATGTTGACATCTTCCGTCTGGAGAGGACAGAGAGCAGGGGCTGTGAAAAAAGTGGCGACGTGTTGCATGCCATCATCCTCTAGATAGGGGATGCAAAGGGTAGGTCCTTCTTGATGTGTTCTAGCGTGGCATAGGGAGCTATGGTCCCAAGGCATGATCTGGACTTCATGTCCAGTAAGGGAGCGAATGAGGGCAGGTTGGTAGGCTGCCTCATATTGTAGCCTGCCAAGGTTGGCGAGATCCCTTAAGTCGTTCTCTGACGACTCTGCTGGTACCAGATGATGCTGTTCGAGGGTAGGTGGTTCCCTGAACAACCAGGCTGGTGGAGCCAAGTCCTGGTTTATCTCAGCAGGAGTAGGAGTTCTCCTGCAAGGTGTCTCAGCCCTAGAAATTGGGCAAAATGCATCAGAGATATGGCTTGAAGCCATTCTATTTGGTACTGGTGCATGCATGTGTGCGCTAGTAGAACATCTCGTTCCTCTAGTAGATGTAGCTGGAGCTGACAGGCAAGCAGCCACATTGTTCAAGGAAGAGTCAATGGAGGAGGAGGTAGAAGCAATGAGTGAAGCCATAAGGATGGAGTGGCTGGATAAGGGATATAACTGACATATAGTCAGCTTAGGTCTCCTTGATTAATCAAGGGTGAGTCTCACCAGTAGGTGGAAGGGTTCTCATTGTTGATCAATGGAATTGGACTTGACCAAAGGTCAGAGTTAAGTCTTGTAGGTAAGGTAGGGTCTCTGTGATTGCAGGTTGGTTCTCTAGCTCTTTTGTAGAGGCTAGGAGCAGATGTGAAGGTGCGTGCAGAGATGCTACTTACTGAGCAAGTGCCTGTAAAGGCAATAGATTTGGTCAGTGTGTGTTTTAGACTATGTCTAGTGGAGATTACATCTCTAGTGAGTAGCTCTCTCACACTCTCACTACTATGTAGCAGTGTGTCTCAGTCCTTAAGACCGGTAGCACTTTTTGATTGTGGATTAGATCCAGCAATCCACTATCTACAACCAAAGCCTTTTGTACCTATGTGAGGTGGCAGACTAGTAAACGCCAAGCTCTGGTACAGGCTGGAGATCAGTGACTGATCTAGGCTAGGGTACGAAGCCCATTATTGCCCAATCTGGGTCAGAGCACAGTTTGATGACCCGGGTGCCAGGGGTTAGGCCCATTTCAGGGCTCATAACCTATCGAAGTACGACTCTGATTGTTAGCACCATTGATGAGTATAGGCTCATATTACACTCATATACAGAGGAGTAAGTCATAGAATCTCTGGTGGGAATACTCACCAGGAAAGTCACGGTGGTACATAGATGGTGGATAGCCAAAGGGCGGTAGTAACTACTGGAGGGAGTGACCCTATAGATGATAGAGGGGAGTGACCTCAGTAGTCTAGGATAATCACAGTATAAGGGATAAACCCTGTAGTACTGGATATGAGAACAAGAGGAAGGGGATGGTATTGGTTCTAGTTAGAGGAGCGAGTATAAGGAGCTCCTCCTTATATACAGTACATGCTATTTGTATGTGTGTATAGTAATTCCATAAAGATGGAACAATAGTAGCCAATAGCATATAATACTCTTATCACAGCCAATAGCAATAAAGACGATAAGAAGCATGCTATAAATGTCAACCAATGGCATAACATGAGCAGTGGAGTATCAGTCAGCATATTAAGTCACATGACATGGATTGGTAATCCATTAGTCATTTAGTATGACATTTAGTCATACAGTGACAGTTATCATGGATAATAGAATATCCAAATAGTAAGCATGATGACCATGCACATGATCAAGATAAGATCATTGATTATGACTGATATGGAATGTCAGATAAGATAAGATAAGATAAATACTGACAATTCCAACAGAGTCACCTGTTGGCTGGGAGCCATGGGATTCACTTCATACCCTTCAGTCGCAGCATTTAGATCATTGATGCGTTTTGATCTGGGTGCCCTGGCGGTTTGCAAGTGTTCTAGATTCTTCACTTGTGTAAGTTGACCCCCACTGCCCCTCCCTATGCAGGAAGAGCACCTTACCACTTCCTCTGCGTTGAATGTACATAAAACGTAACATTAGCAATCAAAAAAAAGTTGTTGAATCAACAATACCAGAGTCTGCGTCTTCTCCCTGAGATTGTTTGTTTAAGTTGGTCAGAGTCAGATCTATTGTTGTATGATCCAAGTCATCAGATGTTTTTCATTTAGAAGCCATGTCGATGATGAAGGCAGGGGATAGTAGCTGAGACAGTGAAAGGTACTGTGGGTCAGGGAATTTTCAGCATGACATGCAAGGTCTTTAAGCAACTCAGCCTCGTGTGCTCGGATAGTTCACAAGTTACAAGGCAAACATCAGCAACTACCTTCTTAAGTAAAATAAACTACAGCTGCTACAAGTTCTTACTAGTAATGCACACCACACCATACAAAGACACGAGTTCCTTCCCCAAAAGTTCAAATGAAAAGCGGAGTGATGCAAAGGCAAAGCTGAAAGAGAGGAATCAATCAATTGATTTTAAGTGTGGGAGAAGTGAACGAGTGTATATTCTAGGACAATAGTTTAGAAGGGGTGGTAGCTGCAAATCAGCAAGTTATGGGACCCTTTCGTGTTAGATTAGGTCTTGCCTCATGCCAGTGAGGTGTGGGTCGTAGACATTTGGTGGCTCGAGCGTCTGGGTCAGGATAGTCCGCATTGTCAGAAAGTTGCTTGCAAGTGCTGCTCCTAGAGCTAGCACCCAACCCAGTGAAACCAGGCCCACTGACTTGACGGATGGGACGTGGGCATGTTATTCACAGCTTGGTACAACTTTCACTTGGCAGACTCACATCTGACTCTTCTGAAGAGTCGTCAAGTAGTTCCCACCCAGTGTCACTTGACTGGGATGGCTCAGCATTGACAGTGGCGTTAGAGCTATCTGCTGGTTGACTCGTCCAAACCCAGCCCTCATCACCAAGGTTACACAATGCTTCAAGGAGTGCTTGGTGCATCTCGCCATGTGTGATTGAATGGTTGGTGAGAATGGCCTGCTGCGCCAGAAAGTGTCGAAGGAGAAGACCTAAACATGTGGCAAATTGGAGGAAAGAATGATGATCAAGGTATGGATGACCTTCGTCCTTCCTTTCCCCATCGCTCTTCTTTCTAACTCCAAGATGAAAGAGAGAGCAGAACCTTCTCAGAACCTGATCATTGATCGAGACGAACCAGTCGTATTACCTGATCGAGAACCCAAACCAGAGATTAAATCTCTGAGACCTTCCGAGAAGAGAAGTAAAGGCAAAAAGGTGGTTCTTTCTCTTGGAGGACTTGTTTCTCAGAGGAACCATTTTTCAAACCACGATAGTATATTTAAAACTTCTCCTATACCTTATACTTCTATGGAAGCTTTTCATGCTTCCTCTTCTTTGCACTCTGTTTACGGTGCACCCCATACAGGAGTGGGTAGCTCACGAATCTGGAATGGGAATCGTGAAGTGTCCACTCAAGATAATGGGAGAGGAACTCACGAAGGAATAGTTCCTTCCAGAGAAAGAGTACCTCAATCACCTGTCTATGAAAGACAGAGATTGGACTATATAGATCCAGATTGAGAGATGTACTACGATGAGGAATCCAACAAGCACCTTTGCTATTACCTGGGGGATAGCTCTCCAGAGAACAAAGAGTCATTTTCAAAAGTCATTGGCAAGATGATCAGTTCCTGCAGGACGTTGAGGAGGGGAATCAGAGGTTGAAAATAGGGGGATATGTGACATAGTACATATATGATACAACCAGCCAAACCGGGACTGGATCATCACTATTTTTAAGAGACTTGGCTTGAACGTATTGAAATAAAGATCAAAGCATTCAGAGAGAGCACTTTCTGGTTTGAGGTGGTGAGGTGCATCGAACAGTACGCAGATTCTGAGGAGCATGTAAAACAACAATTCCAGATCATGACTGGCCGCATGTGTGACTGGTTTTCCAGGACCAGTCATTACAAGTTCTGCAGCCATCCATGACCACATCCCCTAGAGGACTTAGATTAGTATGGCTTATTGTCTTGTCAACAGAAAAACCTACCATACGATACAGTGGGTTTGTATCAATCGACGGGTGGGTGTGATCTGTCTTGTGATCCCTCCCCATGGAGAGTATGATTTTGTGATCGTCCTGCAGGCCAGAGAGTGGGATATGTTGAATTTCATCCTGACCTTGATTATATACATGAACAGGGACCCAGTCCTTGCCTATGTCAGAGGACAGGTAACTAGGAGGCAATACAGGAGATGTTGGGGGCAAGGCACTAGGAGAAACGGAGGGTGATGATCATAGCGATCCAGGCTCAGCATGGGCGTTATCTTGCAGGACAGCATAACCCCAATCTACCAGAAAGCCATGATTTTTGATGTTATTCATCTTGGCTCGAAGGTACATGCAGGTATCTGGCGGTAGATCGTCAAGGAAATCTAGGCACCGATTGCCATTGCCTGAGGAATCCCACAAGGCCAGAAGCAGGTTCAGCAAGCTAATATTGTGGTGCAGGACCTTCACCTTGGCAATCACGTCCGCATGAACTATAACAGACCATTATCAGTAGTGTGGACCATGAAACACAAATAAAACCCACTGAGCACATAGTCGATGAATGCTATGAGGAGTTCAGCAAGGGAAGAGAATGATATGATTGATGTTCCAACTGGCTCAGTCACAAGACACAAGAGGACACAAAGCTGGTATGGACGACTGTATGACAAGGAGAGGAGAGCACGAAGGAAGTGTGTCGACATGTTCACCTTCACACCAGGGTGTGAGGGGTGAGGCCCTTGCACTTGTTGTTCTAATATGAGCAGGGGGACACCTTCCACATTGGCATCATTAAGCCTTGCTAACAAGTTGCCTTCTGTGAATTTCCGCAGTGGGTCAATCCATGAGTCCTTGATAATAACCAGTCATGATCTTCGAGAGGGATACTTCATCAAGCCCAACCAAACCATTGTGCCACGACCATGCAACACATCTGAGATGAAAATCAGTTGTTCCAAATATACAAACGGATCATCCTTATCATTGCTCCCAGTATCTTTCCATGCGACTAGTACTCTCTTCTTTTCATTACCTTCCCAAATCAATGTCTTGTTGAATCCGATGTTGAAATCAAGAGTGGTGGTGACACTGAGTAGGAGATGTAAGAAGACTTCTGGATTTTCATGAATATTGAAGGTGGCAGTTGAAAGTGATCCTCCCTGATCAAAGAATGTAAGGATAACATGATGGCCTAGCATTCAGAGGCACAGTGCTGAGTGCCTTCCATCTTGAGCATAGAGGAGGAGGGCAGTTTTCCCCGCTACTTCAATGTATGATTTTTTGAGTGTGCTCAATGTCTTTCTAGACTTGACTTCTCTGAAAATGATGATGTCCCTACAATCCAATTCCTTCGATGAGGTGGCAGAGGGTCCAGACAAGAGTACAAGGTCCGGTTTGCGGTTCACATCTGAACCTTTGAGTGGTGACGTAGTGCCGTTGGCATGCCATTTTCTAAATATTCAAGTTCATATAATACATAACAATTTAAACATGTCAATGGACCAATGAGCACTGAACTTTCCTCCAGCCTTTTTTGTTGCCTGCAAGATACCATTGAAAAAATGAGCTATGTTCAATTCAGCGCATCCGTTGCCATGTGAGAACTGGATCCAACATTCAGCAGCCTTATTGACATCACTCCTCATATATACACCTTGTTTACGTAGTGAGTCGAGTAGTTGAGTCATGCTTAGTGACTCGTTGGAGGATCCAGCCTGAGATGGAAAGAGCATCATATCAGGGAAAAGTGCCTGCTCTCGGCGGGGCTAAGGGACCAGTGCAATCCTTGGGTATCATTTTCTATGAGTGGGTCCATTTGATGGCAGTACCAGTCTGATTTTTTCCGAAATGCTGGGGGCACACTTTGGATCTTGGGTTGAATGAGAGTGTTGAACTGTTGACTTGGCACCATCAAAATGGACTTACACATGCAAGGGTGTATGGCGTTGCATGCAAAGTCAGCAGCTACAAAAGTTGAATGATGTGGCCATATACGGTAAACGTAAGACAATTCAAATTACCTTTGGGTCAATTGGTATTGTGCTGGACAGGAGAGACATATGTGGTGCTATAACGTCTGAAAGGGAGGAGCATCGAGTCGTGAGTCTGGGCCTGATTGTTTTAGGCTTGGATCGATCCTTATCGATGGGTCAAATGGGGAATTTTACATGAAAGGTAACTACTGATGTGTGATAAGAGAAGTAGGGGCAAGTGCATAATAAAACTCCTTAGACCAGTATCTATTCAGCCAAAAGTCTGATGAAAGTTTGTAGCTACTCATGTTTGTCAACCATGGATGTGCCTCTTTACCAAAGTGAGGGATCAGATGTGCAGGAGAATGTATCTGTGTTACTGGTATCATGTCCCTGATCCTGCTCCCATCAAACCAGACTGTATGTCAAAGCAAGTGCATACCAGTTTCATTGTTGACACTGCTCCCATTTCCGTGCTGTGGGACAATGTTAAAGCGTTGGACATAAACAAGTAAGTGCTCTGTGTGCAACAGGTGAAAAATTAAGTGAAGTTGGGCAACAGCATGGGCTACACGACAGTCAGTATGCTGTTCGTATAGTATGTAGAACATACCCTCCAAACCTTGTCTTGGCCAATCGCTTTCAGGAACTGCATTGATGATAGCAGCATCATACAAACCATGTGAGTTAGCGGTGGAAGGAGGCATGGCGCAAAGAGTTTGTGGAGCATTGGGGGTAAGGGTATCGTAGTGCTTCATCTGTTGGGTGTGAATTTTATACCAAACTTGAAGTTGGTCAAATGGTAACACATGGTTTTGCCTGCTTCTGATCCCCGAGACAACATGGGTGTTCCGTTTTGAAGGTGATGCATGTATTCCACAAGGGCTGCATGGAGGTCTGGAATGTTGAACATGGTGGCTGCTTTGTCCACACTGAGCCTCAAAGAGGGCTTGCTAGCAAAATGAAAAGCAGTGGTGGCAGTCGAAAGGGTGCAATGTGGTTTTACAGTGTTGGGAATGCAGCCATGCCTGAGTGTGTCAGTGATCTCGAAATAATTGATGGTAGGTCGGGCTGCAGCCATGAAATGTGGGTCATGCTCTGAGTTGGGTTTGTGCTCATCATTTTGCTCAAAAGCATCATCATCGTTGTCATCAGATTCCCGTAGACCTGTGTTCTCGCCTCAAGACCCAATGTACATAGTGATGTCAAAGCGTAGGCATTTCTCCATGCAGTCAAGGTGGCATGCTATCTGGTTATAATAGTCACGGTTGTTTCTGGCTCATGCTGGGACTTTGATCTCTTGGACATGGGCATGTTTGGTGGGATCCACTGACCACTGCATTGTGGCACCTGAAAGATGGATGCTTGGGATGATACTCTGCATTCATCAGCAAACCAGCCTTACCCCTATAGTCAGGCTCTAGAGTTCTAGTGTTGCTCTAGATCTGTCTAGGACTGTCACAGACTGTAGGTACTAGAGAAGAGCTGGGACAAAAGGGAAAAAGACTGGAGGATAAAATAAATACTGGGACAGAGTAGGGGAGGTGGGACAGTCCTAACACTGATATTTCTAACCTGGATCTAACTAGGAGGAGGGGTGGATGA
>JBBPMY010000095.1:0-33870 GCA_038090615.1 Phylloporus gajari | reverse complement strand
CTCTAACAGAATATCCATCTCTGTTCTCTCGTACTGCTAGTAACTCTCTACGCATTACCTACTTGATTACCACCTCAAGTCTCCTACTAAGTGAGTATTCCCACTTAGACTCATTTCCTCAACCGTTCGGAGTATTCCACTCCGAAACCCTGTGTCTTGATCGGGTTCGTCTGAAAGAACGAACCATCGGACGACAGCACAAGGATAGTCCTGTCCGTCCAGAGTCCTGAATGAGAAAAAACCATGGATGCGGACAACATCCATTCCTCTCATCCCCGGGTTCTCAGGGTTTGTGGACACAAACGCACAATCCAGTCGCCGAGGACCGTGCCTCCACGACGGACAGGATTGGATGATCTCACACCGCATACCGCCGATCCTACTGACATCGCTGGGGGCGTAGAACATGGCCGATGTGGCATTGAAAACGTTGACCTTGCCGTCATATAGAGGGCACTCGTGAAGAGGGATATCAGCAAGGTCACGGGGATCTTCGGGGTTCGACATTTGGAATAAGAACTGCTGGATAAGCTCGCGTAATTGAGGTATCTCGAGCTCGAGGCTTAGCTCGGCTACGGTTCGTGCGCGCTTTCGTTCTAGAAGGGTGGCATCAGAGTAGATTCAGCAGTAAAGCTAGTTCAATACTAACGAATGGTGCATGCCAACTCAACGTGCGCATCTACACCAGTTGGCTCATCTACCAGTGAATCATCATCATCTTCTGGTCCTGGGGAAGTACCACGAGCAGGGCTAATGTGGCTCCGTATTGGCCCCGCATCGGGTGGATCTGGTAGTATGGCATTAGCAAATTCAACAAATATACGATATATTATCTACCTGATTCCTGGAGGACAGGAGACACGAACGACCCAGTGAGCATATTGCGTTGGTTAAAGTCGACGTAACACCAAGCTAACTTGTCCAGTCGCTGGTTGGTTATCAACATTTGTCCGAGCGCATTGTTACGATTCGACCGTCTGTATGGCTGCTTGACAGCTTTAATATGCTTCGACTCGGTAATCAAAGAGCATAAGCCGTTTGGGGCACCAAAGAGACGTATGAGATCCGGATAGTGCGTCATTGCATGCTGGCGGGGGAGCAAGAAATTCGACACGATATCCGGATGGAAGACTCTGCGGTAATGGTGGAAGCGCTTCAGTGCGTCATCGATAGCACTTAAGGTGCTCTCGGTGATCGTATTGCGGCGCACGAGATAGCAGAACTCGAGGAGGGCACGCAAAGCCCGTACCACATCACGCGGGACATGGCCATTGATCGCTGGAAGGTAAACCTAGGGACAGGTAAGCACAACATTCAAGGCAGTAAATTCTTCCTACCTTCATTAACGCCTTTGAATCGTCACCAGTCCATTGTTTGAAGTGACGTCCTTGCGGGAATCGCCTCAATCCAGAAAAGGGGGCAACGGCGGCGATCCTACGATGTACCATCGTGAGCACTAAGTAATATACACCACGTCGAAACTTACCGACGGTCTATGTCGTCTAAAACGGAATCAGCATCCGCACCGTACCTAGCCTTAATATACTGCTCAACCCATTCTACGAAATGGTCCTTGAAAGCACCCTTGATAATTTGGTGCAAAAGATCGAAAGCGAGGAGTTCATAAATGTCCGCACGAGGAAAGTCGTTCGTGAAAGGCTGTACAGTTTTCTATGAGTATATCCATGATTAGAAGATAATATTACATACCACTAGCTTGCCAACGATGCCATACTCATCCCAGAGCTGGCCCAGTCCAAACAACTCTGAAAGCTGCGTAAGTAGTGACTCCGTATGTTCCTGACAACGATACAATGCATCGGAGTCGAGATCTTGTCGTAGTGCAAGGCATCTTCATTGAAAATAAGAATCAAGAAATTGAAATGCTAAACCACTTACTTTGGACACCAACCACGTACTATACATGCAAGGAGGACTTGTTCCTCGTAGTCGGCGATATAAGGGCCAATCCCATAAATGACGCGGCGGAAATGTCCATCCCCAAAACGTACAATATCTGGGGCTGTCATGAACGGTTTCAATGATTGAAGGATAAACGATAACGACGAATGGAAGAGCTGGCAACGGAATTGACGAAATTCGTTTGTCTTCGCATGTTCTTTCGTAGCTACAAAAATATGACTAACATTAATGCCGATAAGGTGCGGATGCTTACTTTTGGGCATGGCTAAGAAGCCAATAAGCACTAGTGCATTTCTATGCGCACGTCGCACCTTGTTGCGGACATTCCCAATAGATAAATAAAGTGGGTAGAAATCGTTTTGACCGGTTGCTACCGACACCGTTGTCTTGTCGCTACCAAGGACAATCGGCACAAATACCGAACCGTGTGTTGCAGGGTCCTGTGCAATGATATCCTGTTCTACTTCAGTATTAGGAGCGGGGGAATGCGCATGGCCTTACCGCCTGATTCCATGCCCAGTCACCGGACATGAAGTCGCACCACTGTCGCTCATTTGTGGCTGAAACAAACTCGCGATATGGGCGGTAGTCCATCTCGCTTGAAAAATCCGGGTTGCCCAGAATGTTCCGCACCACTTCATGTGGGCTGCGGAAGTATACCTCGTAATCATCGACCATCCAAGGAGGTATACTGTCAGCTGGACGATCGCCACTGTAGTGTATAGTAAAGCTTTCCCATTTCACATCACCGAGCTCGATGTGATCGATAGCCCGATAAAGTTCCTTGTGATCGGGTATACAACCACTTCCCTGGGAAGAAAACAACATCTCGCCGTCTGCCTTGAACTGAGCCTTGGCCAAGATCTCCAGAAGCGCATCGATTTGGGTGCCCGGCATTTGGCATTGTGTGTAGAGGAGATTTGCGAGCCTAAACTCCGTTTCATTGTTGAACGGTGACCAATCATCGGCTGATTTCTCTGGAAGGGGAAGTGGTAGGGCGCCTTCAGGCAGAAACGTGCCTTGTGCATCGCATGGACGACCTGCAGAGTCATATTTTCGTTGGCAAAAAACATAGCGGCTAACACGCATAACCTACCATTCAATAGCATATGATGGTTTCGAAATATCTGGTCCCCGGGACCAAAAAACTCAGTATCCACACCAGGGGGAGGCGAAGAACTGGGGGAGTATGCATCAGCGCCCTGTGCCTCAGCCTCCCCGCTGGACATATCCTGTCGACCATCCGTTCGACTTGGTAGACTTGCTAACGCTGGGTGTTTGGCGTTCAGGTGTTGAGTTAGCCCAGACTTGTTCTTGAACCAACGCCGACACTTTGTACAGGGATACTTCAATGAATCCGCTTCCCGGAGCATAGTTTCGGTAGAAAAGCTGTGTGCCGGCAAAGTGAGCCTGAATTGTTTGTTGATTGGGTAAAGGCCAGACATTTATTGCGGTTCACGTTTTCAACCCACACCATAACTGTGCTAGTCAGTGGAACGTCCATCATGTCTTCCAACACAGCACAGCCAGCCTCACCTCCGGTTCGTAAAACACGCCCGTCTAATGCTACGAAGCGTCTTGGTTTGCCGGATCTTCCTGCCAAAAAGCGGACACCAGCTGAGAAGCAGGCGGACGAAAAACTTCTAGCAGACAAACGAGCAGCTAAAACTACCAAGACGAAGAACGCAATCAAACAAATGGGTATGCTTGAACGGAAGATGGAGACTGACCAAGCTGCGGCGGTCGCTCAAGTGAAGCCTGTGCGCCCACGTCCCAAACTCGTTAGGAAGAAAGTATCTGAGGGTGGCAAACCTGTCTCAGCAAACGGTAAAGGTTCAATTAATCACCAATGGACCATACGACTCACCAATCATTTCCTCAGAGTCAAACGGCATTGCCAAAACCGCAGCTACAAAATGCGGCCCGCTACCGTCAGGTATGTCTGCTTATCAATGACCGTAGAACCTGTTAATAACTTCAAGCTTACTGATGCAGATGGACAGCAGGTTGATCACCAGAGCGGGCGAATAGATGAGGGTATAACCATAGGCAAGAAGGTGATCAAGACGAAGACTACCTTGCGCACGGCCATCGGCATTGCCCGAACTCAAGAGAACGCAGCGGCAGAAGAGGAAAACAACCTGACACGTGGTGCGAACTGTGAGAAACCAACTCGTACCGACTCTCAAATGTACGTCCGTCTGTTTTACACGTACATGATGCTGTTGTTGACAGAAGCCACTCTATTTTTTCTCAACATTGACTGGTCTAGTTCGACCACGGATGCGGTGGCTGCGAGAATTGCAAATTGGGCGGCATCAGTCGAAAAATCCCGCACCACCAAGGGCAAATTCGCACCAAGCACAAGTTTGGACATAAGCAAGAACTCGTTAGTACGTACGGGCGAGTCTATTACGGAGTCGGAAACCCTGGTGGCCAGTAATGCAACAGGCCCTCCTCTGACCAAGGTCTCCACTGTCGGTCTGGCTGAAGGTATGTCGGACAACTACATAGCACTGCCAATAAGACGGCGACTGATTATCTGACACTGTAGATGATTTAGTGGGGGGCTTTGGCGATGAGGACCAGGACGATGAATTGGAGCGAAGAGCCGCCTTGCTTAATAAAAAGCTATCGGTTTGCCATTCGCTACCAGAAGTATCGCGTCACTCACACAACAACAGAATACCGTCTCCATCACAACGAACTCTTTGGTTGACCACGAACACAACTCAGAGGTGTTGCCACAGGCGAATGACTACTCCGTTGAAGTCGACCCCGAAAGCCAGATACCGCCGTGGGTCGAGGAATACGATGCTGAAGATGACTATGAATCGTGGGTTGAGGAATATGATGCTGAAGTTGAAGCCGAAAGCCAGGTACCGCTACATTGCAACGTGCTCACCTCTGAAGTTGACCATCAATACCAGCTGCCAGGTCGAGCCAGTAAACTCTCGCTCAAAAGGAAGCGGACCAAGTCAGCGGATGCTAATGTCGACGTCGATGTTGACATGGTGACGGCCTCAGAAAATGCCCGCGACGACATCGACGTGGAAATGGTGGTGGGGGATGGGCTACGCAGTGGGCAGAGTGCGATACGTTCAACTATTCAGGTGAGTTCTGTGTGGGTTACATCGATAATCAACGACATTTTATTACTTTCTTACCAGACCACGGTGACTGCGTTCAAGAAACCAGCGTCCAAAAAGGTCAAAAGCGACCCAGATGTCCGTTCCAACCAACTGCCGACAACTGGCATTCCTCTTTACTCCTCCGACGTTGACCCAGAGTGGTTCAAGAAAGATCCGTGGCAGGACGGCTGGAAATTTAAGATTCTCCCTACTCTTTGCCTTGTGACCGGTACTCAAACGAACATATGGTACACCCCGAAGAGTAGTATCGTTTCCCTCTTGGTGCTTATCATACCCGTCGTGTTCCCTGATTTAAGAGTTTTTGCTTGCACACTTACGCAGACACAGAAGTGCGTCAAAGCGGTATGTGCTTTACATGCGCATGTGTAACGGCTGATCCATTTCGACAGGCGTACCAGTATCTCTGTAATAGGAGGCATGCTATAGGCTCAGCGGCGCTTGCACAGTGCCTCAATCTTTTTGTAGGTTCATCACAGGAAACCATCGATGAAGAAATCGCGACACTCCTCGATCATAACAGCTTTATCTACAAGGGCCTCGAGAAGAACGCTCCCTCGAAAGCGTTCCATAGCGATCTCATCATCCAAGTACTCACAAAGACATACCTGCCTGACATCGCTGGCCATGTCCATGTCAACGAGCTTGCGACAAAGGATATTGTCTATTGTGGCATTAAGGGCATTCTAGGCCTTTGTAGTGCAGCGGTATCCTTTTTTTTCTTCGTTTTCCAGCGCTCACTGACAATTTATATTCTCTTACAGGTCAAACGCGGCTTACACCTCATCACCGTTCTTGGGTGGGAGACCGTCGCACAAGGGAAAGGGATTTCACGTGGGCCCTCCACACTCAATAAGCAGACGGGCAAGGTAACAACTAGCGAGCACTCCTTCTCTGACCAGAATTGGGGAGATGCTACACGAGGGTTCACCCGTGCAGCGGAGCGTCGCTCTGACCCCCAGTTGGCTGAGATTCTCAAAGAAGCACGAAAGTTGATCGCCGATGAACAGGAGCCAGAGACTGATGACGAGGCTGTACCTGCTGGTCAGGCCGTTGAAGACGAATATGCTTTAATTTGTAAGTGATCGCACCCTCTTTAAAGTGTATTAACGTGTTTCGTATAGGATCTGTCTCATTCCCACCGCTTTGTTTCTCTCCTGCGTCCCACTGGAAGTCCCACCACCATTTCATTGCTTAATCACTGTACTTATTTTCTCCATCACACGTCCCCCGCCCCCTCCTTGATTGCGCCGTTCTCCTTTCGGTTTTCGATCAGCCGTACTGTTTAATTTCTTTTCATGTTGCCTCATTCGATCTCCCAATTGCTCCACCTACTTTCGTATCATCGCCTACCTGCCGCTTCCTCCACTTGGTTTTCTTTTGGACTGCATCTTACTACTGCAATTTAATTCCTTTTCCTGTCACCGCATTACACTGTTCATTTCTATGCTTGCCCTCATTCAGGTCGTGTTTTGTCATCTGCTTTGAGGAATAACCATCGTGTTTTGATTCTCTTCTAATGAGTCCTGAAGCACATCAGCAAACAACAAAAACCTGACTACATTTTATAGCTACCCAAAATATTACAAAAGGCCATAGCAACTCATAGACATGCAAAGTACCCTATAGCAGCATAGTCTGACAGCTTCCTAGTATAACTCATTTGGTTGAATGATGTAAAAATTTTGCTAGTAGTATAGCATCATAGCAACTTATAGTTACACAAAGTGCTACATAGTAGTATAACAGAAGAGTTGCACAAGAAGCCTTATTTGTCTAGCTGAAGTTCAATTTGAAGTGACACAAGTCACAAGTTTAAATGTTCAAGAGTTTTCAGAACAAGTTCTCATTATATCTTACATAAAGAAAAACAATACACAACATGAACCCGTGCTACATGAATGAAAGCTCCTACACACCTGGCCCCGGACTGTCGCCCACTTGGCCAAGAGGTTCTATAAAATAGACAAGGCGGTAGCAGAAAATTTGCTGCATGTGACACTCGCGGATTGCACTCTAGGCTATCGACATCATAATGGCTCTACCTAGGTACGTGCGTCGTTCTGTTTTTGTAGCACTCGTGCTGACTTCAGCTAGCAGTCATATTTTGCCCATGTCCATCGCTTTGCGGACGTTCTTGGGCTCTGTAGACATGGTATGGCACGGCCGTTTCGCGGCATACGTCGCTTGGGTCGTCTATATCTGTTGGTGGTGAGTTCTCTTGCTCAACCGGCTCAACAGTATCACCACCTCGTTCGACACGATACATATATCCTGTGCACGCCCCATGCGTCCCATTTGTGTGCTACGCTCTAGACATCGGGTTCTCCTCCGTCACTTGTGTGCATTTCCTGCACATTTTTGGGTCATTCGACACACGCCTCGACAATCTCGACCCGTTCTGAATGGCGCGCTATTGCAAACAAGACGGGGGTGCTTACTGAGGTGGGCAGATGGGGCGCGCACATGGGAAAGGGCAAAGGCGGTGAGCATAGAGTAAAGATCCGATTCCCGCCGTGTGAATAAAAAGACCATTGAGGAATGGTCCAACAGCTGCATGACGCTGAATGGAACGTAAGGTAGCATGATCTGCCCAATTGATAGAGTCAGAAGATGAGAAATAAACATTGCAGCAGGTACAACTGACCTCGTAAATGGGTCACGTATATCCGCTAGGCGAACCATTGCCACTCCAGTCAGCATACCTATCGGTGAAATTCTAAATCTCAAATGGTTCTACTATTGTAAACCACTCACCTCCGCAAAGGCTTTCAATGAAGGAACCGACAAGAGGGAACCAATATCCGTTCGGCGGATGTGGTGTCTTGCTGTGGCGCAATCGAGGTATTGAGAAGAAATACGAACTAGTGTCTGGCTCGTTGGGAACCGAGTCGTTGCTGTGTACCGCTCAAAAGCCGTCACGCGTCACGCGTCAAGTTTGACTCGGAGTTGAATAAATTGCATACAAGAGAAGTACATACATAGAGAGACAAAGTTCATGTATGCATAGTAGAACATGTATATATCCACCAATTACACCGTGTACAAGCCTGGTTCGTCAATCAAGCCGGATGGAGAAGCGAGACCTCGGACCCGATCGATGTGGACTCTCAACAGTCTGAATTTGAAAGGCATCTATCCAAAGCGCTCAAATCATTTGTTACATCCGTACAATACAACTCACCGTTATCTTCAAGCCCAAATGATGTCCTCCCGGCGGTCAGAATGGCGAAATCAATGGCTATCCCACACCGCTTCATCATTGCACGCATTGAGCCGACATCCATGTCCATATTATGGATTTTCCCATCCCCGATATTCGCCTTGTATTGATACAGCTTGGCGATTGTGTCATGTTCGTGTGCAATACATGCAGCAAGCTCTTGTTCCGCTCACAGAACATCACAGCGAGCATGAGCAATGTTGAGGACGAGGTGAGCTTCATCGTTTGTATCCAACTCGTGCTAACGGTCCAGACTGGATCAGTCTCGCAAAGGTATGATCAACTTATCACTTACCTTCGAATGGTAGATTGATAACCCCAGCCTTGTATACATCTCGACCAATGCATCAACCTCAGTGAGGTTAATTGAAGGGTGCGGGAACCCTGTCGAACATTTTGGTGTCGGCCGACGAGAAAACGAAGCGCTCGAAGGGCGAGCGGTTTCGCATTGATGGCGAGTAGTTTCCATCAGGGGGTATTTGGGTGTTGACAAACGTTTTGAATGTTGAACGTTGAAGCTTGAAGGGAGTCGTCTTCTCCCACGCTGAAGTTTCGTTATCCCTATCCGACACGACTTTACAACGCTCACTTGCCACAAAATGCCACGCTGTCCAAACTGTAGGAAAGGCGGTTTTAAGGACCACCACGCCGTCGCGATGCACATGAGCCAACCAAAATCCGGATGCAACACGTGGGTTAACGACCTGGTACACCTGCAGGAGTCCCTCGCCACTCAGAGTGTAACCAATCAGACCCGTCGCGACCCAACCTCAGAGGCCGATATTCCAATGGATATTGACCAGGAATACCCCTCCCCTGATTCTCTCGCAGACGAGCAACCATTTCTCTTCGATTCTCTCATGGAACCCGATACCGTTGAACCCGACAATTCCCATTCTACACAGAGTAGCGCAAGACGTGACGGTTTGTACTCAGAACAGTTCGAGGGCGCGGCTCAGTCATTCGGGCGAGGCGATACCTTTATGGATAGGTTTGACAAAGACGAGTTTAGCAACGCCCGCAAACATAACCTATACTATCCTTTCGCCGGACGCAACGAATGGGAACTCGCACTATGGCTTCTCCGCTCAGGCCTTAGTATGAGGCTGATAGACAATTTCTTGTCACTGCCAGTTGTACGTCTGTCCAGCTCTTTCTCGACTTAAATAATCATTGTCTCAAGGTGAAATCGCTCCGTCTTTCCTTCAATACTGCGAGAGATCTTCGCGGGCACGCAGGCTTGGCTTTTCAACCACCCGTTGTTCCGTGACCAGGTTGACCTTGTCCCTGAACGGCTGTATACGTCAAATGACAAGCGCTGTAGAGTTTACACAGAATGGATGACCGGGAATGCTGCTTGGGATATGCAGGTTGGTTCTTCGATATCGCTATTTACGCTTTCCGTTTAACAAGTTTGATACGGTGCAGTCTCAACTTCCAGATGGCGCAACACTAATTGGAACGATACTCTCTTCAGACAAGACGAATATTACCAATATCTGTGGAGGCAGGGTCGCTCACCCGCTTCTGATCAGCATCGCAAATATCAAGATGTCTACGCGTCTCAAGCTCTCCTCCAGGTCATTCATGCTCACGGCCCTTCTTCCCATTCCCAAATTCATCCACAAGAACAAGCGTATGCGCGGTGTCCTAGAAGATCGGCTAATTCACCAATGCCTCGACATAATTCTCAAGCCGCTCAAAAAAGCAGCGCAATTTGGAACTATGCTTCCAGACGGTTATGGGCGCCTTCGGTATTGTTTTACTCCAATGGCAGGATATATTGTCGATTTACCTGAGGCCGCCATGCTCAGCTGTGTTGGGGGGAAGACCTCACCGGTGACGATGGCCATGTTCAAACAATTTGGCGACGCATTTCGGCATGAGCCACGTACCGCGGCCACTACCCTAGCTCAGCTCGAGGTCGTCAAGTCCAAAGTGGACCCAGCCGATCTAGAGGCTTTCTTTCGCGAGTCCCAGCACTTTCGCCTCAACGGAGTGAGTTACCCTTGGTGGCGTAACTTTCCCCTTGCATGTCCCAGCATTTTCCTTACGCCAGAGGTCCTCCACTATCTACACAAGGAGTGCTGGGACCACGATGTCAAGTGGTGCCTAAACATCGTTGGCGAAGGAGAGATTGACTTCCGATTTTCAGTTCTGCAGCCGACGGCGGGATTCCGTCATTTCAAGGGCGGTATATCAAAACTGAAACAGGTGACAGGTCGTGTTCATCGCGACGTTCAACGTTACCTCGTCGGGATTATTGCCTGCGCGGCTCCACCTGAAGTCGTCGTTGCAATCCGTGCTCTCATGGATTTCCGTTACCGGGTCCAGGCCTACCGTATCAGCGATGCCGATATCGACCTCATTTCGACCTCCCTCAGTGAATTTCATTCTCACAAGCATGCTATCATCGAACATGGTGGACGACGTGGCAAAGCAAAAAGAATCATCGACAACTGGTACATCCCAAAATTAGAACTGATGCAAAGCATTGCCCCCAGCATCAAGCAAGTCGGGGTTACCATTCAGTGGACCGCGGACGCAACCGAACATGCTCACGTTTCGGAAATCAAGAAACCGGCAGGGTCCACCAACAACAACAACTACAATCCCCAGATCTGCCGTTTCCTTGACCGGGCCGAAAAGTGTCGGGCATTCGAACTCGCTATATCGTTACGTGAACAGCAAGCTAGCCAAGAGCAGCCTACCCTGTCGGACAATGGAAGATCCGAGGATGAACACTCAAATCTCAGTGACGAAGACGAGAGCGCCCCAAAACTCTCTGAGCCGTCGGATCTCGCACGCCCCCCTACTGACTACTTCGCCATTTCAGCCCACCTTCATGCCAAACAAGCAGGCACCGTTCCATTCCCCCTTCGCAGTTTCGTTGCAGGTTCAACAGTGGTGAACCTATCGTACGAGCCCTCTTTACGACGGATCAGTGTCGATGAGGCTGCACAGAAGTTCGGATTGCCAGACCTCCGATCTGCTCTTTCTGACTATTTGTGGCGCGAGGAACAATACGGCTCCGGCTTTGTACATCCTATCGCAGGCCAACGCCGAGGATCAATGTACTCAAACCTACCATTTACAGACGTCCAGATTTGGTACAAAGTGCGACTTCAAAACAGACCGATCCACGGTAACTCCGACGTCTCGCCTGCACAGACATTATTCTGTGCTCCCCCAAGCTCCGGCACTTGGACACTGGGTCGCTATGACGCCGCAATTTTCAATACCGATACTCGCTTCAAATGGCCTGACGATGGCATGAAAGGTACGATCTTCCACTTGGATTGGGCCTGAGTCCGTTCACGTTGATTCTCAGGTCACACCGTTGGTCAATTGCGTCTCATCATGCGTCCCCTCGGCAAGACAGGGGAGAAGTGGTCGTGGACCGACCGCTTTATTACTTATGTGCAGCGTTTCGATATTGTGGGCGAGGATGCTACGCTGCTCCCCATCCTCAGGCGGGCCAAACGTGCCAATGGCCGGCGATTAGGTGATGTTGTTCCCCTTAGCCAGGCACGAGCATTTGCACATCTGATTCCACGCTTCGGACCAACTGCGGATACTAGATTGACGGCTTACAACTCGTTCGAACACTCGACCGAGTTTTACTTAAATAAATACTTCGACAAAAATACATACCTCGCCTTAGCATAGACTTCCCCCTAGTATAGATTTAGGATAAATTTATCCTTATCAGTGGGGCATCCGTCAACCCTCGAACGAATAAGGAAATTTTCAGCTTGTCAAATGTCGCGGAGACAAGACATCGAACCGCACAAGTATTCAACCGTGGATGCTACGTACAAACTAATCGGTTCCCTACCCCCTCCAAAAGAAGGACGAAGTGTTCCAACGATGGACAAGCTCGTGAGCATGGAACTGCAAGGAAAAATCGTCTACGAGCGACGGACTACCACTAGTGCGCCTCACTCTCGTAGCCTTGGTTTTTTTCTCGACTTGATCTTTGCAAGTTTCGCCAAAGAATTTCCAGGACTTCAACCCGAATCGCTCGCTGCTCCCCTTTCGTCCATCCCCAGTTCGGCATGCCGATCTACGTCATCCAAGACATCTAACAATCTCGACGACTCTGTGCCACTCGTCAAACTTTACGATGAGGAGAAGAGACGTTGGAAATGGGATTTCACTCAGACGGGCTCTGAACTTTCCTCCGGCAGCCCGAATAAACCGCAATCGCTTAGCTGCGAGCAGCAGGTATGGCTCGTATACTACCGAATCACTTACTCGAATCACTTAGCGCCGACAACAGGTAGCTCACTTCTTCAATAATATCACATACGCCTGCCAAGCCAAAGGTGGCAAGCTTTTCACGCATCGTCGTCAATGGCTGGCGAACTGGAGCAAGACTGCTCTACCAGGCACCACGGGATACTGTCGCAAGCCCGACCTCGTTTTGGTAGATAACGAGTTCTCGTCCCACGACAAGATGACATGGCTTAGTCCCAAAGTCATTGCAGAGTACACCAAAGAAAACTTCAAACCGGCATCTCGGATTGGTAAAACCATGGACACCAAGGCGTATCTCGTCTTGGTGGACCAACCTTGGCGTCGTTTTATTCTTGGGCTGTCCATCGCAAACTGTGAATTTCGGGTGCATCTCTATGACCACTCGGGCAGTACCGTTTCCCCCCCTTTTAATATTCATACCGACGCCCAGCACTTCATTTTCATCATCGCTGCTTTCGCTTTTGGCTGTCGAGCGTCAATCGGGTTCGACCGCACGATCGAATTGCACCCTCGCCCTCCCACTCTAAACAACCGAAGACGCTCCGCTCACGAAGCTGCCTTGAGCACCAAGGATACCGATGATGAGACGAAGGCTATTGAAGGGCTGACCCGTATCAAGAGCCCCGATTCAATTCACCACGATCCACTCCAGCTTTCCCCTGTCGAGCCACCTTCACCCCTTCCTACTGTCGATATGCTCTCACCCCTGCCTACCATCAACAATCTCTCAGTCTCGCTCTCTTCCACCAATCCAGATCTTGCTCCAGCAATTGGAAAGATCCGAGTCGATGATGTATACTTCGACATCATCGACATCCTATTTTCCACTACAGGTTTCGTGGGTAGGGGGACCGTCTGTTATCTCGTACGATACAAAGGTATGTACTACGTGATCAAGGACCATTGGGTCAGGGACCTGGACCAAGGGGGAGGGATAGATCTGATGATGATCCATGAGGCGAGGATGCTGAAGATTATGGATGGTGTCAAGGGTGTGCCCAAGCTTTATAAAGCATGGATTGTCGAAGTCGAGGAAGGTATTCCAGACTCTACCCCTCACTATTGCGAGGAGTGTTACCGGGGAAGTATGCCGTCGCCGAGAACTCACATCCGACTGGCAATGACCCCCTGTGCACGTCCATTGACGTCATTCAAGTCGAAGAAGGAGTTAGTTAGATCCATTCGGGACGTTCTCAGTAGTAAGTATATTGACATAATATAGAAAGTTGGCTGATAGTGTTGCAAGTCATACAGGAAGCACTCAATCGGGGTGTCCTTCATCGTGACTGTAGTTTGTTGAACACGATGATCGAAGATCTCCCCGACGGAACCTCAAACGGGGTTCTTCTCGATTGGGAGTTTGCTGTCGAGATCACAAATCGAGGGGAATATAACGTGGGGGGTACTGTAAGTCATCGTTTCGTTTATGTATATAAGCTAAGCCGTTTCTGAAAAAGGGGACACTCCCATTCATGTCTGTGAACATCCTCCACCAACTAGAGGCGGCGTTTGTGAAATCCGCTGCGGTAACTACACAATCAATTCGCAAAAAGGCAACCACCACTCGCGTACCTGCTAATGCCCCTATCACCATCCGCCATTCGTATGCGGATGATGTCGAGTCACTACTGTATGTCCTTATATGGGTCATCGTGATGTACGAGGGTCCAGGACAGAAGCGTGATATTGGTCACGAAGAGACTTTTCTCTCCCGGTGGAGTGAAAAAGCCGCTACTGATCTAGCGATTGCGTACGAGGCTAAATTCACTTTCCTTTTTGATCCTACCAACGACACCCTCGACAACGCCGTCACACCCTACTGGAAGGACGTAACTCCTCTCGTTCACGGATGGCGCAGCATTATTACTAGTGCTATGAAGCCGAACAGCGTACTCAATATCTCAGATGTTGCACGGTTTTTGGACGACTTCATTACGGAAATGCCGGAAGAGCATCGCCCACTAGAGATGTCGATGACGTTCAATGACCTTGAGATCAGCAAGCGAAAACTAGACGAAGTGAAGAAGCAACTTCCCAATCTGTTTCCTCTCCGGGTTCCCGCCTCGTCTGCTGTCATTCACTTCAATGACTCATCCAAACGTCTATGCGATGAGGTACGAAGCATGGATAACCCGCCCATTCCCAACAAACGTTTCAAGTTCAATGACTAGTTATTCGTACGTGTACTGTGATATACTCCTTCTATTCAACCTGTGTAAATATCCCTCCAATTCGTTGATGCTGTATTGCATATGTTACCTCTCAAGAATGCGATTACATAATCTCGTTAGAAAAACGAGTCACGTCGGATTACCAAGTCGCGATCGATTTCCACAACGACAACAGGTCCTGACGACAGCATGCGGCAACGATGCACCTTAAAGTCGCTTGTCGTCGGCACATGTAGCGTGAGTCAACTTGACTCGGTGTCCTCGAGGCTGACAAGTTATATCCGCACGATGGAACCCTGAAAGTCGCCTGTTAGCGTTGGCACAAGCATCAACGTGTTGGTTTAGGTCACAAAACGAGTCAACGGACGAGGCTTGCAGTTCTATCGATGCGCCCAACCCTCTACCTCAAGGCTTGCATACCCCACACGAAGCGGTCGACATATAAGCTTCAGTAAGTTTATTCGAACTTCAGTTGGCTCTTGCCCATCCTTGCATCTTCTGTGCCCCTGACGCCATGTCTCAGATCCCCACTTCTCTTTCCTCTTCTCCAAGAAAGAATAAGAAGGGAAAACGACGTTCGGCAAATGGCGACGACACTCAGCGCTCCACGAAGACTCAACGGACCCAGAACGACCATGTTTTCGCCTCTGTCCCAGGGGCGGAACATCACGACCAGTCTCAATCTACGACCGCGACTCATATTCGTCGCAGTGGAAGGACCGGCGCAGGCACGGGTGGGAGGACTCAGCAACTCGAGAAGCTCGGAGCTGTCCTCGAAGACCGTCCCGCGAGGACTTACCAGCCAACTGACCTCCCCGAGGATGCGATTGTGAATCCCCTTGCCCCTCCGGCGAAGGCTGTTAAATCAGGACGGCGCGCTAAGGTGAGTTCACTGACTGCATAGTTTTTCACTTCCATCTGACATCGTCTCCATAGGCCCCTCCTCCTCCTTATGCACCAGCGGTCTCTAGTCAAATCTTGCCAAATCCAACTTTCGTTCACTGTTCATCTGAATTGGACCGTTTTGGCTTCAAGGCTCCAACTTCTGCGCCGCAACCAGTTCAAACAGAGCTGAGCTGTCAGATCCTCAACAACTCGTGCGTTACTTCGTCCCGAACGTGGAAATTGATCGCTTCCCATTTTGCAGACCGTATGCGTCATCCCAGACTTTTGGGGATCAATCGGTCGACTCTAGTTTGCCTCCATCCCGCAAGGCATCTGCGTCGTTGCATTCTCTTGAGCGTCGATCGATCGAACCCGCGCCCCTCCGCGAATCGCTTTCTACTCGCGAACCACCCTATAACCCTGGGTCCAGGGCTGTCGAGCACACAGGATCAAATGAGGATTCAGATAGCTCTTCTGAAAGCGACGAAACGGGAACTGAACGGCGCGGGTCTGATGAAATTGAAACTGAGCATGAAGAAGGGTGGGCGGCAACAAATTCTCGACGAACTGCTCATCCAGGTATGTTTCATTTATCATCCGATTTTCTGCTCAATTAGCTACAGGTTTTTCTGAAGAGTTTCAGCCAAACGGTCCCGTTCGCCACGTTTCCCTCCCCCCTGATCACGAATGGCAGTATTCCCGGGATGAAGAAGACGAGAGTGCCCATCGTAACCTCGACAACACTGTGGTTCGGGTAGCTAAGAATACAGCATTCGAAGTATGTGTTCTTCTACACTTTGATCACTCTCACTCTCATTTGGATCCCTCCTGGACACAAATGACAGGTTTCTCGGGACGAAGACGAGAGCGTGCATCGTCACCGCGACAACCTGGTGGTTCGGGTAGCTAAGAATACAGCATCCGAAGTACGTATTCTTCTACGTTTTGATCTCACTGACTCTCATTCGAATCTACAGCATAGGCACGCTGTCGACGTACTTGATCGTCACCATCAAGTCAACGGCCGTCCCTCAGCTCCAGATCCTCAAGCACTAGTTTCCATTCCGCTTCAGTCTGCTGGTGGCACCGAAGACGCTCCGCGTACTCGGGCGCCTCGAAACTCGAAGAAAGCAAAAGATGCTGGTCCCTCCCCAGAAAATCTTGGGTATTACCCACCCGTGTGGCAGGACTGTCTCGAGGACGCGAAACGCGAGTGCAGGGTATCTCATTTGCTGAGTAACAATCCGTTCCCTTCGAAGTCCCGCGATCTGAAGTCTTCAATCACGCTTGCGCTAACCACCACTGTTTCTGAATGGAACGATAATGGAACGGTCTTTGAAGACGGTGAGTCCGCGTTAGCATATAAATCCAGCGCCATTTTATTCGCGCATATAGGTCATTGGCCTGAGAATAAGCATGGTATGGCGTGTGTGGTACGTGAATCGTGACTTCTCGATAATAAAAATAATTTCGAGACCCTACAGCTTCTGGGAGATATGTCTACGTGGCGTTCAGATTTGAAGAACATTGCTTTCATGGTCTGTCCGGTTGTATACAACCTGATCCCTCCCCAAGAAATTCCGCCTCAAGAAAAGGCTCGTTGGGTGCAAGACTTGGCTGCTCAACTACTCGCAGACTCGATTTTTCTTCGAAACGGCTTTGACGAACAGGTATGAGAATGGCAGATGCATCGATGACCTTTCCAACATTTTCCAGGGGAAAACGAATAATTTCGCGCATCCCGCTCTCAAAGAAGTCACCATCAAGTTTTTTTACACGGGCAGCTATCGGATTGCGGACAAGCGCCAGGATCTCTTTCGCAAGGTGATCCCTATCCCTTGTATTGCGCTCGCTGGTGCTACCGTACGCTTCATTACCTTCTCGCAAGGAAACCTGAACTGACCATCGGATAGATTAACTGTGTGCTTGATGGATTCGCGAAGAATGGCACAGCGACGCTGAAGACACTTCCTCAGTTCTCGGGCAAGGGATACCGGTCTACGTTCCAGACGATGTGCAAGATGCTCGGTGAGATTCATCGTCACTCATACCACGGCCGAAAGCTACGCAAGCAACTCGGGAAATGGGCAGAGGAAGGATGGTATGCTACTTATGTTTAATCCTGTTTTGTACTGATATAATATTGCCGTGCGTAGGGCTGCGCTTCACCAGGTTGACACGGATATCGAACGGGACAACCACCTCCAGCTTGTTCTTGATTAGAATTAGATTTTTTGTTCTGTGCTAGTTGCTCCTTTTCATTCCAATGATCATAGCATTTGTGCTTATGTGTTGGTGCACAGTGCCCAAGAGAGTTTTGACTAATTAGCTGACAAGATGTAGTGACTCTAGAGTAGCATTAGTACATAGTGATTTGTCAACTTGACAGCACTGTATGGCTGTGTGCAGCAATCTTTACACTGTGTTCATGTCTATGTTCCATAGCAAGTACAAGAGATCCATAGCTATATTACAACTGGCTAAGGCTCTGCAACCTGGACCTAACTGGACCACTATAAGAGCTAGACAATGCTATACAGAGCTCCACAGCTTAATGAGTTTTGCTGATGTAGGTAACCCATGGGTATACCCATAATGGGTCCAGGTCCAGGTATGATTCTTGTGACCTGTGCTTATACCCATACCTGGTACAAGGGGTATGGACCCTTGTGGGTATGGGTGTGGGTTAGTCCTTGGGACCTGGGGGTATACTCATGAGAAACCCTATCCACAACAAGGAGATTTACCACATGGGCAATGAAGCGCATGCTGGAGGAACTTTGTGAGATCATGGACGTTGCCCGCAATACCCTTGGCCCCAGAAAACAGGCGAATGATGATGACAACGAGTATGCACATATCTAGTATGTTGCCCCTTGGAATCCAGGATGGGAGCTAACATGCGTCCTCCAGATCGAGTACACACATTGATGATTTCTGCTTTTCCACCTCTCTCGTTTGTGGCCTGCCTATCTTTGCACCGATCATTTTCATCCTGCTCATGCTTTTGGCTACTGGTTCACTTGGGTACCTTACTTACTTGGGTACTTAGCTTAATTATGCACTTGGTATCTTACACGCTTGTTTTTACTTATCATGCTTGAAATCCATTGTTTTCATGATTCATTCAAATGTGTGACTCCTCGTACAAGTGGTTTCAAGTAATCCCAGGCCGTTATAAGTGCTCACTAAGTGTCACTAAGTGATTTTCAGTATAAGGATCTACTTGAACTTACTTAAAACACTTGGCTCAGCAAGTGCTGCCAAGTGTCCCCAAGTGCTCACTAAGGCTCGCTAAGAGTCAGTCCATTTTCCTGATGAAGAGCACCAGTGCGACTACCAGACATGACTTACCATATATGGCAACCACTCGACCACTGCAGTCATCAGCAACAGATGCTTAGACTCTCAGCCACAAGCTCATAGCACGGTCCTTCGGGCAAACCTGGACATGGCTTTACTAGTATGATTACAATTCCTTCGCTTCAATCCAAGAATTTAATTCCTCCCACCCTCCCCCTTTCATGTGCTCTGATTGCACGAATGCCAGATTTCTCATTTGTCTTCCACGACGCCATAGGCCTGGAGGAGACAATGAGAGGTTCCCACCTGTGGGAATAGATATAATTGTCAGTTAAAAGCATGTGACAATACTGTAGCTAGTGATGGAAAACGTACCAATATGGACCTTGCTCCCCTTGAACAACTTCCAATCAATTCTTTCCTCGTAGAGTTCAACCAGCGCCCAGTCGTGGGTGAACTTGTGGGGTCCGTCGCTGACAACAATGGGTTCAACGTGGAGGATGAAACCGATGGTGCGCTGTGCTGGGATTGTCCTGAATCTGGTGACGTTGCTGTGAAGCTTGTTTATTTTCTCGATCTTCTTCTTCACCTTGTCCACCAGGTCCAGGTACTCTTGGCGCTTTTCGACAGTCTCCTCCTCACCCTCAGCAGGCTCAGGCAACCTGGAAATGTAATCATTCTAGATGTCGATTGAGCTGGCGAGGTCACTGATCACACTCAGCATGCTCATGATAGCTCTGTTGTAGCCCTCACCTCCGAGCGCGATGATATCCTCAGCACCCTGGCTCTTATGCTTGCATGACATGCCCATGTCGGCGAACACGGGAGGGCGAACCATGTGGGCGGTGGTGAGAAGGACAGTACGCTTGTCGGCGTGGAGGTATAGGGCGCCTGTGCCCTCATAGTATGGCATCTTCAGCGGTGCTGTGGAGAGGTCGAGCATGGGTGTGACGGGCTTGAGAAGTTCGGGGACAGGGTCACGAAGGGGATTGAAGGGGAGCAACTTGGGGCCTGCAGCAACAGACCGAGTGACGACAGATTCTCGGAAGGCAGCTTCAATCTCGGGGAAGCCAACCTGAGTGAGGATCTTCTTGATAGCCGCAGCCGCAGCCATAGCAGTGTGGTAGAGGAGAGACTCGGGATAGACCCCAATCCACATGAGGAGTGGGCAGAAGGGCTTCACCTCCCCTTCTTTGGCAAAAGCGACAGGGTCGATCAAGGACCACTTGATAGCCTGGTAGATGCTCATGCCGATGACGTACCATTGGTCAGCGAAGGGATGGTCATAGACAGGACAAGCTTCACGAATGATACAATACGATTCTGGGACCGCGTGTTCGCTCCACGCTGAGCCCAACTTATAGGCGCATGGAGGGTTGCTAGGCAAGCTGTAGACATCCTTGTACGCAGCCAGGTAGTAGTTGGTGAGGCGGGACGGGTCAGACACTACGATGCCTTCTTGGTCTTCCTGCTCCCGTTGAAGTCGAGCTTGGCAAAGTTGGAGGCTTTAGGAGGGGAGATGAACGTGGGCATCGCAGAGAGGGGATAATGGCTTTTTTGGTTCTCGAAAGTGGTGAGGCACAGTTCGAGGAAGTCTGGGTCGAAGTTGAGGGGCTGAGGGTGAACGCGTTCATGAGCGGCACCTCTCCATTGAGGGGTAGGCCCCCATTGGTGAGATAGATAACGAGGGGGTACTCTGGTTCACATTCATCGTCTCACATCCGAAGTCTATATTACTTGTGTGAGCTACAACAGGTATTATACTTGTAGCACTCACTACGTCAATGGTAAAGATTGTGTCCAAACCACGCACTTTCACGAGGAGGGGTTGCAAGGGGATTACTTGTCCGTCCTCACCACCGTCCACAAGGCTTAGATCCGTTTGATTGGACGCTAGGGACGTTTGCTGCGTGACACCGTAAAATGAATCCGATCATGACACAACGTCAAGTTCGACTCCTGGCTCGGGCAAGATCGAGAAGCCAATGTTCTAGGATTCTTGGGTCAGTGGAGGGCATGTACCAACTACTATACACTCACAGCAAGATTATATTCATCAAGTAGCTTGGACAGCGTCCCAGATACGATTGTTCGTCGTACCCGGATACTTGGTTGGCGCAAACGCAGACAACTTGGGGTCAAAGGAACCCATCTCAACTGAGCTGCATGTTAGTCCTACAAAATGCAATGACCGAAGACTTGTTACTAACAGACATTAAACTCGAACAGAGGATCGAAAGCAGTATGAAATCCTCGGGAATAATGTTGGACAGCGATCAGAAATGATATGTTGTATGACACGAAGGCCCCACTAACGATCAAGTCAGCGCGTAGACTATGACATAGCTTCCGGCACTTACGTTTTGGGGATGGATGACCACAGAATCCCTGCACCATGTGTGTATGATTCATCAAAGAAGTTCGGTGAAAATGTCCCATCGACGAAATATTGCGCCTGCAAGCGCCCCCAATAGTCGCCTTATATCCAGCATTATACTTCCCCACTGGTTCCTTTGCTGCGTTGGTGAGAAATTCCTCATCTGTCGCCACATCTGAATTTGGCATTTCAAGCCATACTCCATATTCCATCCTCCCTACGAGTCGTTGGCAACGGTCAAATTCGGGTATCTTAAGATGTGTTCTTGCGCCAGAAAGTTGGCTTGCGCGAGGGATATGGCGCTCCCACCCGACAGCCCAGAGGTGTATGTCACCGCCTGTAACAAGTCTCCTAAACCAGCCTGGTTCGAGGAGGTGTTGAGCCCATCCAGCGCATTGAGCACGCTCGTGTCAAAGATGGAAGCCCGGTAGCTGCCTCCGCTCGTCGCGATGCCGAGATTAGGGGCCTGGGTGCTTGACATGTTCAGGAAGGACACGTATGAGGGCAGGGTGACATTGGTCGCCTCGACGTTGGCGAGATAGGCTCTCCAGGCCTGCGGGATGACTCGCGATCTGCGGGCGTGGATGTAAGCGGACTCGGACGTGGAGAGGGTTTAGCTCTCAGGCAATTCGGACGAGCGTGGATCCCTGGGGACGTGAGCCAGCCACTGAGGTGTATGTTTGTGAACCAACACTCTGCGCTGCGATAAGCCATACATGGAGTGATAGGAGACGGCACCAAACAGCGAGTGCAACCTATGAACCAAGTAAGCGTCAGTAACAGAGTCACTAGTTGACGTACCTCTTGAGGATACTACCATCGAGGCAGGTGTATCCAGTACCCGGGGAGTATTCCAGGACCGGGCTTGGACCGGGGCATTGGACTGTCGGCGTCGTGTCGTCGAGACATAGTATAGCTTTGTTTTGGCTTGCGACTGGCATGCGCGGGTATCAGTAGCAATGTCAGTAAAAACGAGTAATCAAAGTCGAAGGCACATACAATGTCCGAGGACTTTCAAACGCCAGGGTTAGATAGATTCTCTACCAACGTCTAGGGGGTTATCCAGCGCCGGGCTAGGAGACCTGTAGGTGTTAAATTATCATGTTATCGAAAGGTTGTGTCAGCGCTGGGCCGAGCAGTCTTGGTGCGGGCAATGGCGGGGTATACTGTCATCCTACCTACAATATACGATATCAAGGGAGAGGGGTAGTTAAAAACCAGGGTACGTACGATGGTTTGGTTGGAATGCGAATGAGCTGGCTATTGTGGGCCATGGTTCGCGACGAGTGTGTCGAATGACGAGGACGACCAAGGAGACCTAAACGCTGTTGGCTCAGCCTCGAGTTCCAGGACAGAAACGTGCTTACCTTGAGTGAATCTCCTTGGTATCCCCGTCTCCGTTGACCGTGCTGTCGCCATCGTTCGGATACCAGTCACGCTAAAAGACCCCGGTCTGCAAGGTAATAATGTTAGAAGCGGCCTTGACCAGTCGGAAATAAGAACGACTGATCTGAAGTGACGTTCCACGGAGTGTCAAGCAGGCCATCGAATCATTCATCCCAACGTTCAAACTTCAAGAGCAAGAATGCGTAGTCGAGGACAAGGACCGGATGGGGTCACTGAGTACCACGCCAACCCACGCAATCTCACGCCGGGCCACGAGTTCTACAATATCATCCTGAGCCAGGTTCGGGTCAACGCTATTCAAAGTTTTGTGCGTACTTTCATATACTCATTAGTTCGGACGTACATGACCCCATCTTCCTCCTCAGTCCTTATTTCAATGTTCCTCCCACTAACTTCTCCGGTCTTATTACAGAATCGGTTCAACCCTGCCACCCAAGATACCCCATGTACCTTGAGCTGTTCCCACTCCTCGTCGTGGCCCTTTCACACCGTCTTCCGATCTTCCTAGGCATCATTGCCCCCCAACACCCTTTATACCGCCCTCTTGGGTAGTAGCTCAGGTCCCTTCATCTCCCTCTCTCCCTCACACATACGACTGCGTTTATGTTCACGTCGTGCCCCACGACAACCTGGCACCTCTTTCTCTGGCACCTCATCGGCCCCTTTTGACGTGCCCCACAGGCACATGTTGAGCTATTGGTGACCAAGCGCTTGGTATGCAGTAACTTAAAGACCAATGCGCGAAAATCAGACGTGGTTTCTTTGCACGCAAGGGTGACGAGGAGGGTGCAAAATAGGAACACCAAAGGAGTTTACCAGGTGTGGGGGCAAAACCGATAGGATTGGCGAGAGACAAGAGGAACGTATCCAAGGTGGGTCTATGACCCAATGGGACTCATTCCAAAAGGATTTAACCCAACAACAGTGGGACTCGACCTTGATTTTTCGTATATACAGGTTATCTCAATTGCATGGTCCTTCGTCTCCATTTTTCGCCCGCGCCTTTGTGCTAGCAGTGAGTTGTCGACCAATAGCCTTTCAGACAGAAGCTTATGGGATAGTTGTCTGACCATGCAGTCTAAATTACTTGTTTTCTATTGCTACGACTCTCGATCTCCAGCAGATCGATGATTCGTATGTCAAAGGTACATATTCTATCATTTTATAGTGCCTACTCCGTGGACGATGATAGCTCCCTGTCTGACTTACATTTTTCCTCTAGCGTCTGTTCAGCGTATCCTGTCCGACATCGGGAGGTAGAGTTCCATTGAGCAGGATGGAAGTATTTCTTCGCTGATGCAAATACACTCCAGGTGCTCGAGCACGCTCATGCGCAACATGGACACATCTAGTGGCATCGTTGGTGTCACGTCCATTGAGCTCAGGGGATGCCACCGGACGTCGTTCATGGGACAGATTGAAATAGCCGATTTACCGGCGACATCGGTGAGGAGTCAGGCAAGCTCGAATTTGGAGTGGATGATTCTCTGTGGGAGGATGAGCGAGGGAAGGATGAAGGCAACATTCGCTTACTGATGAAGCCAAGGTACAGGCCACCCCGTGTGATGGGCAGGCGTATGAGAGAGCTGTGTTGTCAGTCGATAGCGGGGCATAATGACGATGCGTTATCTGTTGGCCGTATAGATACCCAAGGTTTCGTTCGGGGAAGCGAGGACATGAACGACTGACCTTGCAGAGGAAGTGACGATCCACAAGCGCGATAGCCGAGCCATTGAGTGGTTCGTCCCGACGTTCAAGAGCCAGAACGCGCTGTTGAATAGGACTGGTCACTCAACATACCACGCCAACCTACACGATCTCACGCTCGGGCTCTCAGCGCCAAACACGACCTTTGTCGACGTCGGCCCATCTTTTGGTCGTATCGAGGAGGTCTTTCTGGCCAATTATAGCGTGTTTCCGGGCCTCTCTACTATTATCCTGATCCAGGTTCAGGACAAATGTCGGTGAAGGGCGCAGGCCAACATTCAGGCTATTTGGAATCTCATACGTGCTCCGTGCGTACTTTTCCTCCCATTCACCCACCATCTCATCCCATTCATCAGCTTGAACCCACACGATGCCGTCTTCACCCTCCTCTCACCTTACCAACTCAAACCACGTTCGATTTCTGATCCCACTACAGAATCGATTAACCCTACCACCCGTTCCTCATCACGACCCTTATAGGCATAACCGCATTCTGCCCTCTCGTACGCAGCCCGCTCCTCAATATCCTCTACTCTCCCCTATTGGGTAGTGGCTCAGGTCCCTTCGTCTCCCTCTCACACGCCTTACCTTACTCCGCCCTCGCGCATACGTCTACATTTACACTCACATTGCACCCCACAACGTTGACCTCTTTCTCCGTCACCTCATCAATCGATGGCGACGGGCTCAACAACCCCTTTTGGCGTGTCCCACAGGCACACGTTGAGCTATCGGTGAACAATTGGTGGGTATCACCACCGTGGGTGCAAATCGGTGCGGTTTCTTTATGTGCAAACGGAAGGCGTAAGACGGGAAGGATTCTCATCCTCGCTGGCAGGAACACCGAATGAGTTGGCTGACGGGTGAGAAACAATAGGATTTGCGATAGAGATGACAGGAACACGGCCCAAGGTGCGTCTGTGACTCAATGGGATTTGTTCCTGGAGGATTTAACCCGACTGCAGTGGGCAAATCGCACGTTGGACGGTACAACTGCGTTGCAGGTGGTGCACTGCTCCTTGTCAAGGAGGTGTGGAACGATCTTCACCGATAATTCTGCTGTTCATGATCATGCCCCTAGTGCCGAGTAATTTATGGACGTCGATGCTCGCTGGGAATTTGGATGTGTTGGGACGACACAGAGATGGGACCAGCGGAAGAAAAGGGGCGATGGTTACAAGGTATGATTTCGAATGCACGCGGGGAGTTGACGGTAGCATGGGTGAGGGTAGGCGTGGCGTAGGTACCCCGAAAGTCACCAGTTCTTCACCTACCACGGAGAATGCCTCATTATCGTCCTCAAGTGCTGCGGGCTTTCAGGGTCACTAAGTCTTTGGAGCAGTCGCGACTACTCAAATGATCCGCCCTTCCGAATGAGTTGCGACTACTCCTCCTCACTTGACCCTGACGGATTCGAGTTCCTGTACATACAGGTCATCATAATCGCATGATCCTTCGTCTCCATTTTCCACCCACGCGACTGTGCTAGCGGTGAGTCGTCTATCAATAGCCTTTCAAACAGAAGCCTATTTGGATGGTTGTCCATCCAGTCTTAGTTATTTATTTTCTTCTGTCACGTTCTCTTATCGGCTCCCGAACTCCTCCCGATCGACGATCCATATGTCAAAGGTGCATATTATATTATCTCCTAATGCCCGCTCAACAGATTATGATAGGTCCCTGACTGACGTATATGTCTCTAGGTTTTTCCTCTAGCGCCTGTTCAAGTCCCATCCAACATCGGGCGTAGTGGTAGAATTTAGTCCAGTAGGACGAAGAGATCCCTTCTCCGACATATCGGGCACACCCGTGCCAAACGCGAACACGTCCAGGGGCACCGTTGGCGTCACGTCTTCAATTTCGAGCACGGGCACACCACCGGATATTACAAATAGGGGTGATCGGCATGGCTGGTTTACTGGCGAGGAATTGGGTAAACTCGAATCCGGAAAGGAGATGATTCTCTGGGAGGATCAGCGAGGGAAGGATGAGGGTCAAAATAGTTTACTCACGAAGCCAATATGTGGTATTGGAGTATGGGCCACCTCGTGTGATGCATGATGGGCAGACGTATGGATTTCACTGGAGAACTGTATTGTCGGTCGATGAGAAATGCAAAAAAGGATCCGACGACTCTGTTGGTCGTGTAGATACTTCAGGCCTTTGGTATCTTTCTAAGCCGCCATCAATGGCTTGTCGTTCGAGGACTGGGCCTATGATAGCAATGATCACCAGACATCGTTAGATTGCTATTAAACTACAAGGAGAGCTACAAACGCCAGACTACGGAACATGGCTGTTGGCAAACATGCATTTTGTCCCCGTGGCACCTGGGGCAGAGGGTGGCGCACAAGACGCACGCATAACAAGAGTTATAGGGGGGATGTCAGTAAAGCGGGTAAGAGTAACAGAATCAAGGAAGGGGAGGCGCAGAGCATAACTTGTCAAGCAAGTGATAGTGCTTGTTTTGCTTTCGCTTATGGGAGCACTGCAGAGACCGGCCTCTGACTAGGGCAAGTTCTCGCCCGGATAAGCCTTTTGTTTTCGCGGATTTGCACTCTGGACTTTGCTCTGCGATCGAGTATGGCCGAGTTAGACCGGAACATGGCTGCATCCAGGTCCTTTCAGCATGCATTGTTAGTACATGCCGAGAAACCCGGAAGAAAATGTGCCTCTCACTGGAAGCCACCCTCGTCTATCGCGGGCAAGATATCCCTCATAGCGCGCAACCGCGTTTTCTATTGAGGCATCCAAAGGTGTTGGGGACGCGAAGGTGTGCATCAAAAAAAAAGTTGTCGAAGGCGCTCAAGCGTGGACCAGCGATCAATTTGGTGAACTCGAGGGGCCTACGTGCAAAAGGATGCCGAGACGGTGATAACGGGAAAACACTGGTGGACTAATATGCTGATACGGTCTGCATGGCCTCTCGTATTCCAAGTGTTGTGTTATGTCGAGTAGATCATCAAAGTACCTGCATAATTTAGTATGGTAGTGATATCGGCGAGTAAGCAGGACATACGTGAGCTCTGCGACGCGGTCAATCTTGCTATCTGAGCCCTGGGATCGTTCGGCTCCTGTGTCTACGGGATAACGCTTCTCATACCGCAGTGGACTCTTGGTTATTTCTCTTTTTTGCTCTCGACAGTGATTCTGTATCGGTCCTAACATCACCCTCGTCGCTTGGTGTTAACGAATACCTTCCTAGGTGCGGAACCTCGTCTAATGCGATGAAACAAATGATACAGGCCGATTGAATTCCAATCCAGAGTCCGGAGAGTGGTGTTACCGACAACGTCGTCGCACGAACAGAGAGCCAGACTAAGAGTACGTGATTACCCATAGCCTACACATACACACGTGTGTCGTCTCACCTGGCAGTCTCATATGTAGTACCAGGATCAAGCGAGCTTTAGGTCTCAACGTGGGAGCTTGTGCCAATGATTCGAGAAGTAACCATCAAGTTTGCTGTGTTCCAGGGAAGGATCTGATGTCGAACACTTGTCAGCTGCAGGAAACGATATAAGTGAGCTCACCCAGCACTAACTCATTGGATGGGCCTACCCATCAAGTAGTACGTGCTACTTCCTTTGGATCTCAGCCTATCCCATGTGCCTGTTAAACACAGAACGGGTGGCGGTGTTCGTGTTCAGATGGACGAAGTTATCTGGTGCGATGGATAGGTATCAAGGTATGTTGTGCCAGTTAGCTAGTGCCGGTCCATACGGATGGGTAGAACAGGGTTCTCGCTCAGCAGGATGATATCAAGTAGCATAATAACTGGAGAGCATGAAGACCTAATGTTTGCCATCCGGTGAATGACGATTGGATGATGACACGTGACTTTGGTTAGCTTCAGGTCACCGAAAGACTTACGCAAGTGTTCTGATGGCCCACTGACTCACAGGTGTATCAGAAGACGGGAATGAACACAACAGCACGTGTCAGTCTCGAATTCTCGACGGCCATGGCACCAGTATAAGCTGCGCCTCAGCCTCCCGCCTGGCAGCCCTCTGAACCGTGCACAGGCCATGGCACTCCTGCGCAAGCCATACGCTGGGCTGACCCGTCAGCTCGTCCTCGCGTTCGATGTTAGGACAACTTTCGGCAGCATCTCATATTGTATCCTATAGCCAGGCGAGGTTCCTCAGCTTCAAGGCGTGACGAGGTGCTTGTTTTTCTCTTAGTCGTTTCGCCCTATTTTGATTGCATGCCAGGTATCCTGAGCAAGGACAGGCTGGCGATTTCAAAGTCCCACCCATCATGTATTACGACTCCAAGGGTAGATTTAAAGCGGCCGGTTATGAAGCCCTTGCGGACGAAATATCCGAGACTGCAACTACCCAAGGATGGGTCAAACTAGAGTGGTCAGTTGTCAACGAGACACGTCGAGGTTTCCTCATGCGCTATTCTAGGTAGAAGCTTCATCTCCGGCCAAAACACCTGTCGTCCGCACACATCAAGGACGACGACATTTCACCCCTCCCCAGGGGCAAGTCCACAGTTGACGTCCTCAAAGATTTCATCAGGTACCTTTTCCATTGCGCCGAGACTTATATCCAGGAGTCTCACCCGAGATACATATGGCCATCGGTCAAGGATGATATTCAATTTATTTTTACGCATCCAAACGGTTGGGAAGGGCCGCAGCAGCAACAGAATCGACGTGCGATTGAGCTGGCCGGCCTTGTTCCTAGTAACCCCGATGGCCGTGCTCGCGTCTCTTTTCTGACCGAGGGTGAAGCCGGTCTTCACTTTCGCATTTGGGACTTGTTCACGTCCGGGTTCCTAATCGAGAGTAATACTCCAAGGGTCAGGGTGTCGTCGTTATCGATGCTGGTGGTGGTACCATCGACATGAGCATGTACAATGAGGTTAGATCCAACGTCATTCGAGGAGATTGCGCCGGCAGAGTGCAAGTATGCATTTGCGTTGGGGTTTTTCTCATCTCCCTTGTCGCTAGGTCGCCTCCAAGGCTTGGTATTCGTTACACGTAGAGCGGGGGTGCTATTGCAAAGTAAGTTCCTCGTTCTCATTCTTGCGTACAGAATTGACCAGCATGGAATACAGAAAAGCTCCATGGCTCGCGGTATTCTAGCCCAGACATGATAGACAACTTCATGAACACGTTCAACCAGACAACAAAGCTTCACATCAGCACTTCCGAACACCCAGCTTACATCAAATTGGGCAATCTCCGCGACAATGATCCAGAGCACGACGTCAAGAACGGAAAGTTGAGAATTTCGGGGTGAGCTTCATGTCCGACTCCGATGGCCGAGTAGTGATGACTGGTTGCAATGTTACTCCTCCAGGCAAGAGGCAACCAAACCTTTCGACGATTCCATTAGCGCTATAATACATGCGTTCGAGCAGCAACGTGGTTATGTGACTATGCCTATAACCGTGTGTACTTCTCCAACTCAGAACAAAGGCGCATTAGTTATTTTGTGACATAGATGGCGTTCCTAATCGGTGGATTCGGTGCAAACGACTGGCTCTGGTCACGACTAGAGATATATTTCAAGTCACAAGGTATCGAGCTCTGTCGTCTGAATCGAGTGTACGCGTGTACTCTTATGGTATATGATGGTTCACGGATGTGGTCTACTTATATATAGCCATAAGGCGGTCCCCGACGGCGCCATCTCGTTCCTTGTTGATCATCTGGTGAAATCGCGTGTTGCACGTGCCACGTATGGCACGATGTATCTGGCTCATGCTGACATAGAAAGTCCTGAGCACACTTTCAGGAGAGAAACGTGGTACACGAATGCAGCCGGATGGCTTGTCATCCCAGACGCGTTTCAAGGAATTCTTCGTAAAGTCGGTTGGGCTTGCTTGTCATACATCCCGCGCCGACGTTCGTATTTTTTGCAGGGTGTCCAAGCAAGCGAGAAAAAGGAATTCTGTTGTCCATTTTCTCTCCTTGGGACGACACAGTCCGATTCGGTATTAAGATCTTGGCCGTCTGGTGCTACCGAGGCACATTGTTGGACCCTCAGTGGCTCGATCGCGATATGGGTAAGTTCCTGAATGGCCGCTCGGCTGTATTGTGAGCTGATTACTTTAGAGTCGTTCTCAACCCTTTGCAACGTCCAGTTTGATCTACACAAAGTGGCGAAAACCTTGACTCCGAGGAGGAAGTTGTGGGGTCAAGGGTTTTACTATGGCATCGACCTCGATGTGATCATTTCGTTTGGAAGCACAGTGTTCGCCGCGCAGGTTGCTTGGAAGGTGAACGTGCATCGCTTGGATTTGAATTCTCTGGTACATTCTCATGTTGTCTCGATTTTGCTAGGGTGTAGAGAGGAGTTATGCGCTCTGGTTCTACTTTCGTGTTCCATTCAGACCTGTGAGGCAGAAGCGCAGCGGCGATGATTTACGATGAAAATTGAAGGTCATTGGCTGATGGGATAACTTAGGATTCGTTTTCACTCCACTATCTCTTCCGGTTGCTCCTTTCCCCTACGTGTAGCTTGGACCACATCGTCCACACGCAGTAGTAGCATACGGACTACCTGAAATGATCAATGCCTTCACTCCGGGATGACCAGTGACGCGGAATCGTAGCAAGGCTTTTAGCACCTCGTACACGTTGGGTGGACTAATGTATACCACATCTCTACCCTGAGGATACAGATCATGGCATGCACAAACCATTCATCACTGGGAAGTGGGGCGGTGAACGCCAACGTTGAACGTCCACGTAATCGACTATCACTGCGAGTCATTTGTTCATCTTTCGCTCCGGTGATTGTGTACGCAGTGCTAGGGTTCGGTTGAAAAGTCAGGACTTTTTCACAGCTGTGAAAAAGTCTTGTTATTAACTGTTATTAACCGAGTTGAAAAGTCACAGGGATTTTAACCTGTTGATAATTGTGAAAAAGGTAGGGTCAACGTAGATAGATATAACTGAACCACGGACTCGTACACATTTGGCATGAGCCTGAGAGGTTTTCACCGCTCTTTCCCATACGCAGGATCAACTACGTTCAAAGTTCTCAGCAATGTCTTCCACGCTGGCATTACCATCAGCTGAGTCTCTCACCCCTGATGGATCCATCTAACTCCTCCGACACTTGCAGGTGATAATACTTGGTCTACCCTGCGACTTGCCTCTCGGAAATTTTGAACGTTTCCCAGCATTCTCAGCGGTGTGCCCACTCTGCTATTCGTCTTGTATGTTCTCGTACTGACTTGCGCGTTCCTCAGCTAGCAATCGCGTTCTGACTCTATTCCTCCCGCTCGCCCTCTGCAGCTCCTGGCGACATAATTCAACATAGCGCGTACATTTCAACCTAGCGCGTGTATCTGTCGTCCTCTGGACATTGCTGGATGACGTGGGTGCTGCGTGATGCGGTCGCGTTGCAATTCGGCTAGTCCAGCTTGACTTGAGTGCGATCTGGTGAGTTCTCCTCATCCCTTCGCTCTACTCTTTCACTGATGTGTTCTGATATTGCGTGTACCTTCTTTGGTCCGTTCATAATGTCCTCAAGGCTCCACGACGCTGGCGACGTGTCTGCTTTGACATTCGTCGCGGTCCGCTCATCCTGAGCTCTAGATGGTGCATTTTTTTCAACCTGTTGTTGCGGCCATTTGCTGACGCGTTTTGGTGGATTTGGCAGTTCGTTTGGGCAATCATATTGAATGTCCTTTTTGCCTCCAGATGCTCCCGATGTGTCAGCTTTACCGTCTGGCTGGCATTTCCTTGCGGGAGCCTGCTGTCACCACCCCAAAGATGACCGGTGCATCATCTGCTGCTGAGCCGAACTGGGACTTCTAGGTTTTCACATTTACAGCGTTACATACCTTTTTTTACTAGTTAATAACAGTGTAGTTAATAACTGTTAAAAACACCTGCTAAAAAGTCACTCGAGCGGCCCGATTTATTCACAGCTGTGAAAAAGTTAGGCTGACTTTTCAACCGAACCCTAGTACTACTACACACCTCTGCTGGTCGTACAATCCTGCCATCACCTCCGGGGTATTCGCCGTCTTCGCTTCAGAGGAAGAGTCCTCCATCGTGTCCAGATGATCTTGAGTGGTTTGTTTCCGTCAACCTTTGCTGAGCCTGCTGAGAGTCCACGACACCTTTGAGCAGTGGGCATGAGAGATAGTCATACATCACAAGGTTTGTTCTTCGCTCTTGACAATCCATCACTCCCACAATCTTTTGGAAGACGCAATTTCGTTAAGCATGTTGATGCTATCGAGCTGACCACGGTTGACCAGTGCTCAAGCATGCCACCCGCCCAATACGCCCTGGATTGCCGGAGCTGATGAGTCTTGGACCATGTCAGTTTCCTACCAGGTAAGTACTGGAAGCAGCGAACTGGGAACCCCAAGGCTCAATTGTCGCAAATATGACACCCGTTAGTTTTTTAGTTGACCCGGAGCGTGAGACGACATGGCAGCTCCCTGGTGAACATCCGATACGGTCCTCTGCTATGCGTACCTCTGGAAGTGAGTGCCGAAGTACCTCTGCTCTTCCAGATTCTCACTCCTTGGAGAACTCATCAATGCCGAGTTCCATTTCATCGCTGTGACTTGTGTGGCCTTCGCTATCGTAGACGTCTATCCTTGCGGCTCTTATCTCTGCTATGGCCTTGAAATACGTCCTGTATTGTGAGTCTTGTTTTTACCGGATAACAATTGTCCTATTCATGTGCTCTCTTCGATGCTGGACTCAGTTCATGCGCTCCTCTCCTTCTGCGCTGTGGGAAACAATTCTGCCACGTTCGAACATACAACGACAACGTCTATAGGCCATGTAGTCTGCGCGTCGCTACTCACACGACACGTGGCCATGTGGCGGCCACCTCGAAGGTTCACTCGGCATCCCGCCCGCAGCACAGCGTGCAGAAATAGTGCACGTGTAGTACGTCCTCACATCGGAGTAGAACTTCTTGGTATTCTATCCATATCACACATGTCTACTGTTCGTACTCACGCGTTAGCAGAGGAAGACGAATACCCGGAGCGGGGCTCAGCACGCTTGAGGAGGGATACGGATTCGCGTATACAGAGTTGAATACCGCGAGAAAGGCACGCCCAAGGACATTATCGGCACGTCCAGCCACACCAAAGTCCACGAGCGCGAAAAGAAGGCTGTTACGCATTGCGTCTCGTGCGTCAATTGAAAATATTAATATGTTTTGGGATTAATGACCTTCTAGGTAGTATGTACAGGCGAGAAATGGAGATGAAAAGCATCGACATTTTCGCTTGATCGAGTGTTTGGATGGTGGTAACGTCCCCCTTACTACGTTCATCTTCAAGTATAGAGATTTTGGTACGTTGGTTTATCTCCAAGGATTTTTTCTCAGCGCCGCCCTAGATCTCTCGCAAGCCAATGACACGGTACCCAAGCCCCACCAACCGGAAGAAAGCCGATAGAGATACTCGGCCCGTCCATTGACAATAACGCAAGGCAGAAGTTGTTAACGAGGAATTTGAAATTGTTGA